>VDFB02295072.1:228242-254103 GCA_007258455.2 Sequoia sempervirens
CCAAATAGAAGAACCAGATGTCTGCTCATGGAATATCATAATTGCAGCATACAGAAGACATGGGTATCCTCAGGAGACAGTCAGATTGTTTCACCAAATGCAACGAACAAATCTCTTACCTGATCAGTTCACATTTGGCAGCGTACTCCCAGCTTGTGCCAAAATCGGAGCTCTGGAACAAGGTATGGACATCCATCAAAGCATAAAGGATAGAGAATTTCGTCAAATGTTGTAATTGCAACTGCGCTGGTTGACATGTATGCAAAATGTGGAAGAATAGACAAGGCACGTGAACTGTTTGACAGAATGCCTCAGAGAGACCCTGTCACATGGAATGCGATGATTGGGGGATATGTACGAAATGGGTTTGTTGAAAAGGCTTTAGAAATATTCAAGCAAATGAAATTGGCAGGTGTAAAGCCAAATTCCACAACCTTTGCCACCATCCTTCCAGCCTGTGCCAAAATGAAAGCTTTGGAACAGGGTATGGACATCCATCAAAGCATAATGGAAGGGGGATTTTTGTCAGAAGTTGTAGTTGCAAGTGCCCTGGTAGACATGTATGCAAAATGTGGAAGCATAGACAGGGCACGTGAATTGTTTGACAGAATGCGTCAAAGAGATGTGGTCTCATGGAATGCAATAATTGTTGGATATGCACAAAATGGGCTTGTTGAAAAGGCTTTGGAAACTTTCAAGCAAATGCAATTGGCTGGTGTAAATCCAGACTACACAACCTTTGCTAGCATCCTTCCAGCCTGTGCGAAGATGGGAGCTTTGGAACGGGGTATGGGCATCCATCAAAGCATAATAGAAGGAGGATTTTCATCAGATGTTGTGGTTGCAAGTGCCCTGGTAGATATGTATGCAAAATGTGGAAGAATAGACAGGGCATGCGAATTGTTTGACAGAATGCCTCAAAGGGATGTGATCTCATGGAATGCCATGATAGTAGGATATGCGCAAAATGGGCTTGTTGAAAAGGCTTTAGAAACTTTCAATAAAATGCAATTGGCAGGTGTAAAGCCAAATTCCACAACCTTTTCCAGCATCCTTCCAGCCTGTGCCAAAATGGGAGCTTTGAAAGAGGGTATGGATATCCATCAAAGCATAGCGGAATTCGGTCTTTTGTCAGATGTTGTAGTTGCAAGTGCCCTCATTGACATGTATGCAAAATGTGGAAGCATAGAGAAGGCACGCGAACTGTTCGACAAAATGCCTAAAAAAAATGTGGTCTCATGGAATGCCATGATTGCAGGATATGCGCAAAATGGATTTGCTGAAAATGCTTTGGAAACTTTTAAGCAAATGCAATTGGCAGGTTTAAAGCCAAATTCCGCAACCTTTGCCAGCATCCTTCCAGCCTGTGCCAAAATGGGAGCTTTGGAACAAGGTATGGACATGCATCAAAGAATAGCGGAAGGGGGATTTTTGTCAGATGTTGTAGTTGCAAGTGCCCTTGTAGACATGTATGCAAAATGTGGAAGCATAGATAAGGCACGTGATCTGTTTGAAAAAATGCCTCAAAGAAACGTGGTCTCATGGAATGCCATGATTGCAGGATATGCACAAAATGGATTTTGCAAGGATGCTCTGAAAATCTTTGAATTAATGAAGCACTCTGGAACATATCCTGACAACGTAAGCTTTGCTTGTGTTTTATTTGCATGCAGCCATGCAGGTTTAGTGGATGAGGGCTGTACATACTTCCATCACATGAGTAATCCTTATTGCATTACACCTACAGTTGATCATTATGTGTGCATGGTTGACCTTCTTTCCCGTGCTGGCTATCTAGAAGAAGGTCTAAACTTTATCATAAAGATGCCAGTTAAACCTGTGGTGGTTGTGTGGATGTGTTTTCTTGCTGCCTGTAGATCACATATGAATATAGGCTTAGGAGTATTTACAGCAACTCTGCTTTTTGATTTGGATCCCGAAAAAGCTGCGACTTATGTTCTTCTCTCGAACATCTATGCAGAGAAGGGCAGGTGGAATGAGGTTCATATGGTAAGGAGATTGATGAAAGATAGGGGAATTAAAAAGACCCCTGGATGTAGTTGGATTGAAGGCCATAAAATGGTAAATGCTTTTTGTGTGGAGACAGATCACACCTAGAGACACAGGAGATTTATGCAAAGTTGGAGAACTTGGCTTGGGGGTGAAGGCAGCAGAGTATTTTCCGGATTCAAGACATTTATTTAATGATGTGAAAGACGAGTAAAGTAATAATTCTCGGTCGTCATGGTGAAAAGTTGGCAATTGCATTCGGTTTGTTAAACACACCCTAGAATGACCATTAGAATTGGTCAGAACCTTTGAGTATGTGCCACCACACTGAAATGAAATTTATCTCCAAGACTGGCGCAAGAGGAATTGCTGTGAGAGATGAGAGCCGTTTCCATCATTTCAAGCGGGGACAATGTTCTCGCAGAGATTATTGGTGATGCTAAATGAAGCAATCTGAAAAATAGGCTTGCGCTATAATATACACAGTGTCAGACCTGCAGTAATAATGATCTGACAAGGTTTTATTTTCAGTTTCTAAGACTTTTTATTTTAATTTAAGTCTCTTTTTGTTTTGAGTATTTGGCAATCACTCTCCAAGGTTAGATGCATAGAGTGCATTGCAGATCACTGCTTGCTTATACATTGATGTTATCTATCACAGACCTGTTTTATGATAATATGGATGTTTTATTTATTTGTTTTCAGGAAGTCTGCATATGTATGAAATGGACAGCTGGAGGAGAACGTGAAGAATGGGGAAAAACAGAAGGCGAGGAACAGGAAAGATACTTGACCAATATGAAATGGGGGAGTGGAGCTCACAATCCACTTTTGTCATTTTTTATATTTCTTAGGTTTGGATTAGTTGCATTATATTTTGCCTATATTAGGTCAACTATTTGAGATTAAATTACACATTTCAGATTAGATGTGTAATATGTAAGTGCATGTAGATTTTGTCTCATTTATGGTTAGGTATTCTTAATGTTACTCAACATCCCTTAGATTGGTGAGATAGCTAATAGATTTGTTAATTCACAAATAATTATAACTTAATTTGATTTCATTTTGTATGACTTTAATTAGAAATAAACTATTATACTCTATAGATGAAGAAATAAACAAAAATTATAATCATGTTTATGTTGTAATTAGTAGATATGCATGACACTTGAAAAACTTGCAAAATGAGGTTTATAGATTGGTGTTAGAGATAAGAGATTAACATTTTTTTTATATAAAAATAAAATCACAAATTATATTACATTGTAATCTCACATTCATGGTATTACAAAATTGTGCATGATGATATTTATAAATTGTTACTAATGAGGTTCAAAGAGAACTAAATAGGGCATTTCATAAGTTTTGAAGTGACAATATGTTTAAAATATAAGGAACTCAAAAGCATGAGTGCTATAAGAATTTCAAAGACACACAATGAGAGATACTCGTAGAATTTAAAAGAATATTATAAGTATATTCATAATATGATCAAATTGATTACTTTAGTCTTGTGTGGCAAACTTATTAAATGACATTAAAGGTTAAAATTTTATTGGATAAGATAGAAATTGAATAATTTTGCATTAGCTAGATACCTAGCAAATGCTAGTGAAGATTGAATTCCATATGTCATGTCTAAGGTTTGTTTACAATTCTTATCACAACTACATTAAGAATCTTGTTTTTTTATACTTGTTTCATGTCAAAATTTGATACTAGGGGGACACAATTCATGATGATCAAAGACTTGTGATTCATATGGTTACCAATTTTTGTTTAGTTGATTTTAAAATGTTGGAATGTTGTCATAAGCATACATGTTTATATACAATGAAGGGAGTGAAAGATGGTTTTTGAAAAAATCTAGAATGATGAACTTTACTTCTTCATTTCATACAAATGCATTTGGTAACCTTATGCATTTATAAGTCACCAGAAGTCTTTGTAATGAGTGTATTCAATGTATAAAATAGAGAAATGAGATTTGTTACTAAGTACCTGTTATTCTTATAAAAGCTAAATCACTTTGTAACTATCACTAATAGTATCACACCTGAGGTCTCAAAATGTATTAGAAATTATAAATTAATAATTTAATGTATGCATTATAATAGTATAGAACATTTGAATGGGAGCAAGTCTATTGTTATTGAAATTTATGAAAGATTTTGGATTCAATTGCATAGATTTTTTTCATCAATGTTTCAAATCAGACTCCATGATCCATCATCAAGATGTAGTGAGCCAAAGAAGAGAAATTTAAATGGTAAATAGTAGACCAAACTCACTAGATAAAGGATGGGAAAGAGGTGATCTAAGAATCAATAAACAAAATAGGAAGGGAGATGTACCTACTTTAAACCCAAAAATATAAAATGTAAAATGAAAAAGAAAATTAGATATCTAAAAGAAAGAAAGGATTGAGACAAAAATATAGAACATACCAATGCATCGAAAAATATGTTCATAATTGAAAAAGATATGAAAACCAAATTCAAGAAGAAGAAGAAATATGGTAAGTGTATGAATAAAGGAGAGCTAATTAGAACTAACTCAAAACAACAATAAAGGAAAGCAAATGGAGATGGAAGAGGAAAATCATATGTGAATTGAAATAATATATAGGAGCAAAAGAAGGAAGAGCAAAAGAGGGTGATCATATGAACAAAATAAGTAAGCATTCCCTGCAAACAAGGAAGATGAAAGAGAGAACATATCTATAATGGAATAAGAATAAAAGGTGAGAAATACAAATGTATAGGAATAAGCTTGGTATTGCACATGTGAAAGCATGAATAAGAATCTGCAAGGAAATCCATGGCCATTAATAATAAAAATAATAAGAAAATAATTATAGGGATTACATTACAAAGTTGGGCAATATTCGTGTGTGAATAAATGAGAGCTAATTAGAATAAACCCAAAATAATGATAAGGGAAAGTAAAGGGGGACAAGAGAGGGAAATTCAATGTGAATCATTGACATAGTATATAGGAGTGAAAGAAGGAAGAGCATAAGAGTGAGATCATACGAACAAAATAATTAAGCATTACCAACAAACAAGGAAGATGAAAGAGAGATCATATCTATAATGGAATAATATTAAAAGGTGAAAGATACAAATGCATGGAGTAAGCCTAGTATTGCACATGCAAAAGCATGATAATGGAATAATATTAAAAGGTGAAAGATACAAATGCATGGAGTAAGCCTAGTATTGCACATGCAAAAGCATGAATAAGAATCCGCATGCAAATCCATTTTCATTTATAATAAAATAATTATTAAATAATCCTAGGGATTACATTACAAAGATGGGCAATATGGTAGTGGTTCTTTCAATCATAGGATATATGTGTCACTACCAATAAAATTTATTATTAAGAAAAACAAGAAAATTATTGGCTACAAGATAGGTCAATATTTACGAATAAAAATGTTAAGGTTGCAAATATGTGCAAATGTCTACCAAGCACTCACATTATAAAACATAAAATGCATGAACTAAATAAACATCAAAAAACCTAACTAGAGTTGTATTAAGAAGTTCAAAATGAGAAATTATGGTTGCATATTTTCCTTGACATCTAATAGGATGTGTATTTGAGGATTGATCCCATCCAATGTCAAGCATGCCTAGTTCCTCTACTTTCATCTTTGCATGCTTAGTCTAAGTGTTTTGATATGAATTTATACCAATGAACATCAAATTTGGGTATTAATGATTGTTCTTAGGTACCAAAACAACTTTGCTTATTTGAATAAGGGGGTCATTTACAAGAAAACCATCCTACATGGCGATGGTGTCTTCTAACCCTATTGTGCTTGTATTTATCACCATATCTCTTATATGGAGGCCATAACAAGACACCTTGGTCATAGTTCATATGCTTGGCCCTAGTACTCAATCAAATCTAGAGATCTTGGAAAGGTTTAGAGTGTAAAGCCATCTTGGATGTTTGATGTTGAAATTACAAATAAGAAAATCAAATCACATGATAGTCTTTCAAATTGAAATAAGAACATATATTGGAAAAATTAGGAAAATGATAATATATCTACTCTCCCCCAATTAATATAGAAATTTATAAAAGTCAAAACATGCATGGATGGTAATAAGTTGTCTTCAAAACATGGAGTATGCTAAAATAAAGAATGTTTGATTCCCTTTAACGTATTTTCCAATACTTTACATTCTAACCTATAATTTGTGTAACAAACCAGAGCCCAACACCCTTGTCTTAGAGTACACCCTTGTCTTAGAGTAGTTTGATAGGAAAGCCTAAAAATTGTCTATTATGGAACTTAAAAATTCACTATGCTTAATTCATTTATTAGGCTATGAATTACATATTCAATCTAAATCAAGATCTATATCTAAACATAGAGCCTACTTTGAAATAAATGGCTATGGTGTTGCTTTTGATCCCCAAGATCGTTCTTAGGAGTCGCAAGGGGAGAGCATACACAAAAGCACATGTCAATGTATACAAACAGATTGCAAGTTAGCGGTTTTTTTATTTCCAAGATCACACTAGGTGCAAGGAAAGAGCATACGTACACACCAACCTATCAAACCTACCATAGAGTTCTTTTTAGGTGCATCAAGGATTCAAATATGTGGTTCAATTTTAAAAACACTAAATTCAAATGTGCAAGTTGTTGGTAAATTTTTAAAACCCAAATTGAAGTGTGCAAGTTGTTGGTTTAATTTTAAGCACCAAATCAAATATGAAAGTTGTATTGTTCTTTTTAAATGCACCAAGGGAAAATGAAATTTGTATTGCTCATTTTAAATGCACCAAATGAAGTTTAAGATTGAATATTAAGTGCACGAAGGGAAAATGAGATTTGTAGGTTCATTTATTTGCACAAATTGAAATGTGAGATTAATTTTGAGTGTGCCAAAAGAAAATGAATCCTAGATTAACTCAAAATCCTACAACACAAACATTAGTAGATTCTTACATCCTTTTCCATCAACTGCCAGATGCTACAAACTGTTAGGTAAAGTCAAAAAAACAAAAAAATGTTAAAGGTTAGTTGAAATAAAGAATTCAAATCAAACTACAAACCTTAACAAACATAAGCACTATTTTACCTAATAGAGGCGTCGAGATTCAAAACAAAGGCGCTACATTGTCAATCATCAAAGGCGTTGACCTTCAGCAAAGGCGTCGACCTTTGAGCAGAAGCATCACACTATACGTGTAAATAGAGACATAAAAATTAGAACAAAAGCGTGGCTTTAGGATAGAGGCATCGAACTTCTACCAGTCAAATGCATCAAGATTTGGTAGATGTATCACCTTTATGCAAAGGCGTAGAGATTTCCTACAAACAAAAAGGACCAGTCAAAGTTGTCAATACTTAACAAATGCACCAATCTTTGAGCTATAAAGGTATTGATATTTTGCAAAGGCATCAGACTGTCACTGTAGAAGCATCACATTGTCACTGTAACCTTCAAGGCTGACAAAAGCTTAAAAAAAAATGTGGGTCCTACCGAGCATGCCAAAATATTGTAGGGGAATTAAGTAAGCATGAATGAATCAATTAAAGTCTAAAACACTAAGAATTCAATCAATTGAGATCATACAAACCCAAACTCAATGAAATTCATTTGCAAAGCATAGAAATAATTAATCTAAATAATTGAACATAAATCAAATAAATTAAATCACAAGGAATTGCAAACCTTCAATCCCATTGTGGATTGATGCATAATTGTGATGTGGATTGCTCAATTTGTGCATAATCCATGTTGCAAAATCTTGATATGAGAGGATGTGGTTCACAAAATAGGCTCTAAAATGCTTAAGAAATGACTCAAGAATTCTAGAGAGTGTCCATGCGTATGAGGATTGTGAATGATTTTCATGTTGATGAAGGCTTGTTTATTGATTTTGGATGTTCTGATCAACAGTCAAGATTCGATCTGAGGATCAGTGGATGAGAGGAAATCAAGGATATGGGTGAGGATCAAGGAGGATCAATGGTTGAGGATTCATGAGAGCCCAAAATATCCCTAATTTCATGGAAATAGGTTCAAGATATTCTAAATTGGAGTGAAGAATTTGAATTTGAAAAGAGAATATTCTTTGTGCAAGTTGAAGAGTTGGAGGAAAATTAGCCAATTGAACAATTATGGAAATTATTTAATTGTGAGGATGGAAAATCTGGTCATCTTATTTTTACCCATTAATGTCTTGGGTGAAAGCTTAGGGAATTGCATGTTGTCTTCCAAAATTTATTAAAGTGATCATTCAATCAATAAGGTTTTTCTAAGGTGAAAATCCTTAGATAACAAACTCCAAATTAGTTGTTCACCAATATCATCCAATTTTTCAATTGTAAGAAGAGACATTAAGTGAATCTTTGTTTTCAAGTTTTAAATTGTTGTAAGTCATAAGGTTGAATTTTATCTCAAAAATATTATTTCCACATATCTAAGGTTAAATTTTTAGGCACAAAAGAAAAAAAATTGTAGTTAGGGAAATGGACTAAAGTAGAGAATGAGTCATTTCATAGCATGTAGGGTTTTGATCACATAATACTAAACTAGATCATTGATAATAGTTTATAATGAAAAGTATACAAGTAACTCATGGAGCTAAATTTTTACTTCCTCTTTATCATTACAAAAATACATTTATTTTTAGTTAATCTTTTATCTCCTTATTCTAGACCTCAATTGATTTATTATCACTTCTCTACTACTTGATCCTGCATATTAAGAATTTAAACTTGGATGGGAAATGGATAAATTAAGGAACAAATTTGGTTATAGGAATAAATGTAGATGAAATAAAATAAGGTTCAATTTATGTGTCAATTTTAGCAAAAGTCACACCTCTTGTACACTTGACAACTAGATCAAATTGAGCCCAAAATGAAGGTGAAAAAGGTTGCAATTTTTACCACTATAATTTTAGGCCTTTAAAAGTGGTTATTGACTAATACTATCGGTATTGATGAATATATTTTTTTGATATATCAAAAAGCGAAACTATGGGGGTCGAACCCAAAATTACAACGATAAAAGATTGTTGTTGCAGAGTCTAGAAAATTTAGACAAAACCAAAGATTTCCTTCAATTTCCTAGTGGGTCGGGGCTCCCAATCACCAAGGTAGCTCAAAAATCCTTCGAAGTATCCTTTTTTGGTTGCCCACTGGGAGCAATCGAGAGGGTCAAGATTGACGCCAACTCCTCCATAGTATATGATCCAAAGAGTTCCTTTAGGAGGGTTATGTTCCCCATCACTTCCATGGTTTGAGCATCAACATCCTCCAAATTAGAAATGGAATCCACGGGCCATTGTACAATAAGGTGAGCAATGGATATACACCACCCAACCACATTCATATCCATATAATACTCCATCGCTTCATGTCACCCCGCCTTAACCAACATGCACCATCTCCTTGCTCTCTCTAGCTTGCAGAATCCAAGCCATAAAACATTGCCACCGGATCACCTCAGGAACCTCCACCACATCCACGTTGAAGATATTTTTTAGTTTGTTATCCGTTATTGCCCCTTTGAAAGCCGTATGCCTCTCTTTCACTCCCAGGCTTATAGTCGATTTCATTGCAGATAATATGCAGAGACAAGCCGCCAAGACTTGGTATTAAACTACAACAACCATCATTAATTCTCCCTTGCATCATCCTCCACACCTGCTTCACCACCTCCATTAGCGTTCAACACCAACTTGCCCATCAATGCTCTTGATGAAAGTGTTTTCAAAAATAATCTGCCTCATCATTGCCCTCACAATAAATATAGGCTATCTTGAATTCTTTGAAATTTATAAGTCCCTTCAATATACAAGTGCGAATTTTTTCAAGATTCCAATTTGGATTAGTCTCTTTGCAAATTATATTAATTGTGATTAGTGAGTCTTCTTAACTCTCATTCATTTGTTCAAATAGGATGAAACAAAAAAAAATCATCCTGATGATGAATCACGGAGACGTTGATAAAAAAAAAATTCTACACAATCAAAGCCAAAAACAAAATTTGAACAGCATGATGGATTGTGGAAACTTGATATCTTTAACCCATTCGCTTGCAAAGGTTGATCTCCAACCAAGCCGCCTACATTTCCGCTTTGTTATTGGTGCCCTCCCCTATGTTTATGGTCATTTTTTCTAGAATATTTTCCGTATGATCTCTGTCGATGCATCTAACACCAGTTGGGCTAGGGTTGCCCTGAGCAACACCATCAAAATTCATTTTGACCCATCCATTATCTTGGGTTGGTGGTTAGATCAATCTAATGCTTCCCATAAACCAGAGAGGTATTGATGAATATTTTATCATCTATTTATTTTTAATATAATATAGTTAGGATAGTAGTAACATTAGATTTAATTTTAAATGATGTTGAAATGATGTTAAAATTTATATCACTTTAATTATTTTTGAAAATTTACATACTTATCACTTTTTGCATGCTTTGTAATAAAATAGTTATTATTTCCTCTAGTTATGTGAGGAATAATAATATCCAATTTTTTTTATCTGATATAAATTGAGATGAAACATATTATTGTTGTTTTTAATTAAAATTTAAACATTTATTACTCTTTCAATATTATAAAGAAAAATATATAAATAATAAATAATTTTGAAATTGGTTGAAAATATATATAATAATGGGTAGACCCATTATCGCATGTCCCACTTTTGGGACATCAAAAGTTTACATGTTTAGGGAGAAACTTTTTAGCATACACCTTTGTTTAAAAGTGGTTGCACAATCACTTTTGAACAAAGATAAACCCGTGTTTTCGTATTTATGAGATTTTTAATATTCTAATAATTTTTAAGTCATAGAAGGCACCTTTAAATGAAGCTCCTTGGATTCCTTCATTTGAAAGTACCTTCAAACAAAATCCCTTGGATGTTGGTGCTTAGATTTATTTTATTTTAAACCTTGGGTTCGACTAGAAAATGGAATCAACATGATAGGAGATTGTTACAACATTATAGTCTTCAGAGGAAGTTTTCTAAAGAGTATAGTTTTGAATATATTTAATTTGATTATTATATTTATTTTTTTATTTTTTATTGAACATAGGTTTTTCACCAAACATCAAGGTCTTTGTTCCATGCATGCAAGAAAAATTAAGAAACAAATATTTTTTTAATAAAATATCTATGCACTAGATATTGATGTCCTTGTTTCAAAATAATAATAATAATTTTGATATATATGAAAAAGTTTATGCAATATGGAATAAACCTATATCTAAATTATAATTAATTTCACTTCACAAATTAATGAAAAATAAAATATACAACAAAAAGTTATAAAAAATGTTTTTTACACTAAATATTGGTGTTACCAATTTATGTTTAAAAATTTATGATTTTATCCTTTTTTGTAAAAAAATAATGTGATATGGAATAAATGTTTTTGATTAAGGAACAAACAGGTTTTGAAGGGACCCGAAACCCTTTACAAACATATTTTGAATGGATCTGGAACCCTCAACCAGAAGGTTGTCTAAAAATAAATACAAGAAAGCACAGACAACCAAGGATCAAAAGGAAACCAAGGCCAAAGAACCACAACCAACTACAAAGTGACAAGAGCCAGCAACCAGCCAAGAACCAATCCCCAAACAAGAACCATCAAGATTTACATTTAGAGTTACTCTTGTGGGAGCAGAGAGTCATGTCAAAAGGAGGCTTAGAGGACTTCTCTTTCTTTCCCTTTACAGTGATCCAACCCTCTTCCACTTGCACTGCCTTGTCAAGCCAATCCAACACACCATTATCCTGAAGAAGAAAGCTTGCAGCCGTTGTCTTAGAGATTTGAACCATGTTCCTCCCTGCAGGTGTGGCCATATCAAGAGAGCCACCCAAAATGATGGCCGAAGCACCATTACTAGAAACGGCAGCCACAGGCCCAGTCTCGTTCTCTTTAGGGGTTTCAACATTGTAGTCTTGCATAGCAACATCAACCCCTCCAATAGAGACATTCGAAGAGGATTCCCTAAGGCCCTGTGAATCCAAAGCAACTACCTTAGAAAAACTCCTAGGTTTGTTCTCAACCGTATAATGTTGCTGAGAAGCACCTTTCCACCATGTAGCCTTCATGGCTTTTTTATCAAAACCACATTGTGTAGCAGCATGACCTATTTTAAAACATTTTCTGCAACGGAAGGGAATCCCCTCATAGTCCAAAGATTGGACCCAAGACCCCTTAGAAGATTTAAGAACTATCTCAACAAGCAACCCTTTTGAAACATCCATTTCGACCAGTATGCGGGCAAAGGTGGAATGAAAAATATTAGAGGATTCATCATCCACCAACAAAAAGTCACCAAGGGCTTCACCCACTTCCTCTAGAAGAGGATCAACCCATAAATGGAGGGGAAGATTAGGCAGTCGAACCCAAATCATGATCTTATTGAAAGTTTCAGAAGCAGGGTTGAAATTAGAATGCCAGGGCTTAAGCATCAACAAATGTTTGTCCTCCCAGCTAAAAAAATTGTCACATAAAATTATATTTCTATCCTGAGCATTATCAAACTTCGCAACAAAAAAACCCTTGGCCATGGGGAAAATATGAACTTTACCAGAAATTAGAGGCTCCCATTCATGAGAGATCTAGGAATGCAGTTGAGGGAGGCTAGGCCAAAAACCCCTAAACCGACAGATCATCCCATGAACGGAGAGCTCATAGACATTCTCTTCTAGTTCTTCAACCGTTTCCTCCTTCAGATCAACCGAGATGGTAGAAGCAACAGGGAAAAAACCACCGAACGATAGTCTACTATGCCCTAGTTTTGGAGTCGTCGTCCGCACAGCAAGGCCTCTACCCCTTCTGCGCAAAACGCCAGCCCCCACAACTCTATCTGTCGCTGCCTTCTTTCCGTGGAAGTCTCGTCCCTCGCCATTTCCAGTGGCACATGTCATAGTCATCTCAACCTTCGCTGTATTTGTCCCATCCTTTGCCGTATTCATCCCATCCTTTGTCGTATTCATCTCAACCTTCGCCATTCTCATATGATATGGAATAAATGTTAATTTTTAAAATACTATTAAATATAAAAATTAGTTATTAAAACTTATTAAAAAAAATCATAAATCATTTTAATTTAAAAAAACATTTAAATTCTACATATGAAATCTCAAAAATCACTAGTTTACACCATGTTTAAATTTTTAAAGGTTTAATTGCTATAAGTGACATAAGGTGAAAATTTGGTTAAAAATGTTGATCTCAATGTCTCATTTTGGCCAAAAAAAGGAACACATTATTATGGGATCACCCTAATAGCTAGTTAAATAGACATTATGGTGCAATGGTGAACAATGTATACCTTATAATTTTATTTTATTTTTTGCACCACATTGTGTGATTGTCCTAAGTACTTGGACCCAACACATGATGTTTGATTGATTTGACACCCCCATTGACCTCAAACTCAAATTGATGATTAGAAAAAAAACTTAGCCCCTACTTATATGATTCCCATATCCAAAATTACCATTTTCCCTATCAAGTGCAATTAATAGTACATATTTGACCCACATTTTTAAAATTTAAATTTCACTCTAGGCCTAAGCCAAGTTGCTTCTAACAAGTTTTTGTGTTAACTCTCATGCTAAAAAATCTAAATTGTGCCCCTGGAACATGTATAAAAGGACATCATCTACACATTATTTGATGTTCACTTTGCATCTAGATGCCACTCTCCCTATCTAAAATGGCTCAATACTAGCATCTGCACCACTCAAAATCACTCACACCCTTGTTAGAATACCATTTTGCATTATTTATATTGGCTCACCATTTTTATCAAATTTTTTTAAAACCCTAGTTTTGTACTAGGTCTTTGCATCGCCCTTTTGGGTTTTATTTAGCTATCAAGTTTTAAACACTCATTGCTATCTCAACCACATCATTGTCACTTGTATTTTATACTTTTTGTCTTCCAACATTTATCAATTTTTTTCAATTGACTTGCTTTTATTAGGTAAAGTTTCTTGTATAATAAACTCCAAAGGTGTTCATAACCATTTCCTAATTTTCCCATTGCAAGTAGATATATTAGGCAAGTCTTTGTTTATAGGTTTTGAAGGTTGCAAGGTCAAATTCCATAGGATAAGGCCATTTCTATAAATATAGTATTAGATATATAGGTGTAGATTGTGATGCCCCAAGATTTTACCCAAGACATTACTAGTTAAAAAGTGAATACACAAATATATAGTCATGTAATTATGACACAAAAATATCACAATGCATACCTATGCACTAGAGGTATCATGACCCAACATAATGACAATCCTTGAATGTGATGACAATGCACAAGTCATGAGTACACAAGAAAATTATTAATAATTTTATGTGGCAAGCTCATCATGATGATTATACAAGAGGGAAAAGTTTTCCTTGACCAATGTGAAATGGTACAAGAGAACTAACCCCCATCTCTCATGTACAAATAAGAAAATAATGAAAATATACTTATATTTCCTAGTACTAGAAAAATCAAGATAATTCCATTCCATAATGAAAACCATAAGGAATGTTTAATGATAAGGAAATGGCATCCAAACCATTTAAGGAATATTTGATGAGGAGGTTGAATGGTATGGAGAATCACTATCTTGACCTAGTCTTGCAATATAATGTTTATTTACTCTTGAGGTGCAAGCTATGAAATATAAGAAAGAATAATTGAAAAAGGTTATTAAACTTGGCCAAACCAAGTAGGCAAGAAGTCAAGTAAAATACTAAGGGTCAACCTTTCTTAATGAAACTTTTCCCCAAAAAGTCATCTGCTACTCACTATTTTTTATTGTCCCTTATGGGAATCATTCACCCCTTCTTCTAGTGATATGTTCAACTTAGTAGATAAGCATTCACTATAGGATTGACAATAGTTCACCCCTTTTGATCAAGTTCACCTCTTTCTATTAAAACATATAAACTTAGTGGGGGAAGAGCCTAGACAAACCCAATAAGATTTAATTTGACTCCAAAATTAACATCAATGAAGTTAGAGGGTTTACCAACATGTCTAAAAACACATTTAACCCTTATAATAAATATATAGCCTTCAAAATTTTAAAAAAAGAATATAAGACAAAGGCTACTGTTTGGACAAGCCAATGTAGGCCCATAAAGGTCTAACACTAAATATGTTGTAGCATCCTTGCTTTAAGAGTTGTTATAAAAATGGTTTGAACCAATTCAATTTATAATATGATTAGAGTTTAGTTTTCTATTTTTAAAAACTGTGAAATCAATAAATTCATTTTAACCAAAAATACTATTAAGGTGACATACACATTCATAAACAATCTACACTCTTAATCCATCAAGTTGAATGTATAATATCTTTCTAGTGATTCTAACTTAATATTTGCATCATTGTTAAACTGTAGCATAAACAACATGTATCATCTTAACTTTCAACATGCAAATTATGCCTACATATTATAAAATTAGGACATCACATTGTAATAAATCCTCATACAACAAGAGACTAAACCAAGTTAAATGATGACATATACAAATAATATCGTAATGATTCTCATCCCAAATTTGGATTGTCCAATATCAATATAAATAAGATCAATAATATATAATTTTTATCACTTTAATCAAGGATAACATTGCCCCACATTACAACTCTTCCAAGAAACCAACAATAGAAAGCTAAAACTATCAAGATGCCTCAAGATCCTAGCATGCCTTCTAATGATTATATCCAAGAATCTAATAGGTCCTAAGAGTGATTGAAACACTAACCAACCATGCGGAACCCTAAGGCCTAATCCTTTGAATTAGGAAACAATCAACTAGGTAGTCCAACTGAAAGGAAGCAAGGTGTGTAAAAATAAATTCCTACACCAATCTATTGAGGAAAGATTGTGCAATTTTTTTAAGCCCTTAAATAATTACTGTGGAGATACACATTTTAGGAAATATAAAAACATCACCACAAATAAATGCACATAATACAATATGTATGTGGGAAAAAACGTTTGGGGAGAAAAAACCCACACTCCAAGAGCCCACTCAATGTATTATAGTAAAAAATATAGTTACATACACTCGTAGAGAAGGTTACTTCCAAGAGTACACAAGTGTTGAATTATAGAATAATTCTGACAATATAACAACACCTGGAAATGGTCTCATAATACAACTTCATTCCTAACACTTGTATTTATAGAGTTTACATGTGTAAATAAGGAATCTTCTAAAGTGGATGCCTAGAAAAGGCCACATGGAATAATCTCCAATGTTGCATGTATGGAAAGCTCTACATTGCATGCATAACACCTCCTTGCATGCAACATACAAAGCACATGCACATTAAAAACTCAACATGTAAAATACTTGCATGTGTGTAAAAACCGCTTTATATCCAAAGCACCTATACACATAACTCACACCTATCATAACAACTTTTTATTTTCAAATTTTTCATTGACTTGAGTTAACATCAACAAATAGGACCCAAAAAATGACATCACCAAATGTACATTAATAATAACATAGGTGTGTAAAGGGGAAATCAAGAAGCATAAGAAATCAAACATTAATGAATTAAACAAGATTCAATTCAAAGAAAGATAGATTCTATACCCATTACACATGAAATAAATAATACAAGATTACTGAATACAATGAAATTAGGCAATGCAAACAAGAAAGCATACAATGAATACAACTAATTATATTGTTACACATCTCATGTCGAAGTGTATCTACAGTGATGTTGAATTGTGTTGTATTGATGCAAAGCCTCCATTATGCGCTTGTAAAAAAGCTTCAATGTGGTGTGATGGTGATCGAAGATGTGTGTAAAAGCTCTTAAGAAATCAATGATTAATTTAGCATTACTTCATTGCACAAAAGATGTCAATTCCAAGATCATTTTTTAGGATGAAGAGGATTGTTATATAGATTTTACATTTTGAAATGAACATCCCAGATTAAAAAAATTTGAATCAAGATCAATGGTTGAAAGTTGTTGAGAAGAATTAGATTGCTCAATTAGCTTCTGTGATTGAATCAATTAAGGACATTGATTGATCAATCAGAGGAAATAGATTTCCTAATCAATGGAATTGAGGAAATCAGGTTGAGCCTTCAGTGGGATTGAAGAATAGATAAATCAATTAAGAAATAGATGGATTAGTTAGGAAATAGATAAATTAGTTAGCCAATCAGAGTGAGCAATTGGGGGATCGTAATTTTCTCAATCATAAAAGTGGGTGAGGGTAATTAATTAATTAAGCCTTTTTTTGTTGAACATGCAAGTCATGTTTGAATTTTGTGAACAAAGTTGTATTTGTTTTGTTGACCTTTTTGGATGATGTTTTTGAATAATTTATTTATTTATTCAAGTTTAGGGGAAAGTGATTTAATTAAACTATTAAGTAGTAATAATATAATTGACTTAGTGGAATAAGGTAAATTAGCGACTGTAAGAGAGGGGGACCAACCACGTTTAGGGCCCTAGGTCACGGAGAGCCAAGAGCAGAAGGCTTCCCTAACTTACCTCAGCTTAACGAGGTGTTAGGAAATGCGAGACGAGAATGATGAGGACTATAAGGTCTTTCAATCACTTTATAGACTCGAAATACAAAACAGGGCTAGGCGAGCTAGTTTTTAGGTTCAACAATGTGCCTCAGGAAGCTCTCTGCTCAAGGATGAAAGCACGGTCCCAAGATGACAGTGCGACGTGCTGGCGTCTCTCAAGTGCACTAGCATCCGTACAATTAGACAACTAGAGAGACAAGGTTGAACTTTGGAAAACAATCTAACGACCCAACTAGCTACTACTAAAGGGACAAAACAATGCTATGAAGTAAACAAGATATGCTCTAATATGATAAAGTAACAATGCAAGAGTCAAGGTGGCAAGAATGATCTCATAAAGGAATTCGTTCGCCAGCTAGCTCCCAAAAGCATGTCCACATACACACAAAGAAGAGGAAATTTTTTGGGTGGTTGTATAGGGGCCTACCTCAGTCAGGCCCCCATTTAGGTGTTTCCACCTCCACAGAAAGCCAAGAAAGTGATAATGGAGAAATAGTATGATAAAGGAGTCAATACAATAAAGAACACTAAAACACTACAAAATAGTAAATGTGCTTACTCAACCAAGTAATAGAGGAGAGGAGTGGAAAACTTACCACCTCCACCAAGAGCACTCAAGGCTAATGGAGGAGAGAATGAGAGTACTCAAGCCTCTATTGCAATGGTGTTGTTCCACTCTTGCTCTACTAAAGTGATGGAGTGAAGTAATTGCTGCTATGGAGTGTAAAAGTGCTTCTAGAATGTTGGAATGGAGACTAGGAAATGCTTGAAGATTGCTTGAACTGATGCAAAAGAAGTTGTGAAGCATGTAGAAGGAGGGAATTTGAAGGAGAGATGAAGAAAATGGCCATATTCGAGTTGGTTGGCCGAAGAGGGCTTTACAAGTCGACTACCAATGAGAAGTGTAATGCCTCTATAAGCTCTAGCCACATGAATCTGCCAAGGACGTAAGTGTGTCGTGCAGATGTCTATGCGCCGCGCGGGCATCCCTGACAGAAATTCCCCCACCGATGCGAAAAATAGGTGCCAAGTGGAATGAAGGAAGCGAGCTTATGTGTAATTTAGCCTCCAAATTTGGTTTTCTAAAGTGGAGAAAGGAAAAACGGGGAATTTTAATAAGGGATGCAATTCACTCCTATACATTTTTCCCCCACTTTAGTGAGCATGAATATTGATGAGTGCTTCAATAAAGTAGATCGAAGAAGAGTAATGTTAGAAGTGTATACCTGAACCATCGAGGAAGCAGGCCACAATCTAACGAACCTGAAGGTGCAAGGAAAGCGAAGGACTCCATAGCTTCTCAGAACTATGAAGCTGAAGAAATAAAGTGTCTTATAAGCCCGTAGACCTGCAAGGAAGGTGTCCCTCAAGAACTCTCACATGGAGGATACCCAGGAAGCGCCCCCCCCAATATCTTTCACATGGAGGAAGCTAGGAAAGCATCCTACAAATTCGTAGACTTGTAGGGAAGGTGTCCTTCAATATCTCTCACATGAAGGAAACCCAAGAAAGCATCCTATAGACCCGCAGACCTACAAGGAAGGTAACCCCCAAGATCTCTCGCATGGAGGAAACCAAAGAAAGTTCCCTATAGACCCACAGACCTATAGGGGAGCCACCCCCAAGATCTCTCACATGGAGGAAGCTCAAAGGAAGCACCTTACAGGCTCTCAAACCTATAGGGAGGTATCCCCCAAGATCTCTCACATGGAGGAAACCCAAGAAAGCACCCTACAAGCTCACAGACTTGCAGGGGAGCCACCCCCAAGATATCTCACATGGAGGAAGCTCAAAGGAAGTGCCTTATAGACTCTCAGACCTACAGGGAGGTATCTCCCAAGATTTCTCACATGGAGAAAACCTAGGAAAGCAGACTCCGCAGAGTCAGGAAGCGGCCATGTAGGCAAGTAAGTGGACAGTTGCGCAGACTGTCAATAATTTGGAAGAATTTCAAAGGGGTCCCTTAGGAACCCGTCGTGAAGAAGGGGTCCACTCAAGGGACGCACAATTTGAAATCAAATATTTTATTTCTCAAATTGATCTATCATCAGGGATCCTTTTGAAAGATGTTCACTTCATCAAGGAATTCGAAAGGAAGAATATTCCCTCATGTGAGGGGAAGGTCGAAGTTGTTCCCACTTTGGAGGAAGGTTTTCAAGTCCTTTCTTTATGAATCCATGATGAAGGAAACATATTCCATTAGGGTTTCAAGTTGAGAATGCGATTCTAAAGAAAGATTTGTGAATATTTTCAAGAAAAGATTCGTTGGGAACGATTGCATTTTCTAAAAATCAGAATGTTGAAGAAAGGAATTGTCACACATGAGAGGGACAACTCAAGCAAAGAAGAGAGAAAGATAAAGAGAAAGAAAAAGAGAAAAACACAAACAAAGGGCACATGGGTAGCTTGATATTTTGGGGTTAGAACTGCTCATAAATATATATATATATATATGTATATATATGTATAGTAATAGCATATAAATGAACTATCATCAACCCCCTACTATATCAGACCATGTGAAGAATGCACGAGAAAAAAAAGTAAAATTAAAAAATTGGGTCAATATGGAAGGGAAGCCTAAATGCCCCCAATGCTTTGCATCGTCCCCAATTTACCGAAAATCAAGCACAAACATGGAAGAATGATGGTACAAATAGAAGAAGGTTTACGACACAAAAACCACACCTATATTCAAGCACCAACAGCGTGACAAGGGTCATCCAGATGCACATAGTATGATCACGGGGGAACACATCACAAAACACACACACAAAAGATCAAGAAGAGGCCTCCTCCTAACATTGATCGACCAAGAGGTTGTTCACTTCCCACTCTAGATCATCGTAGGGGGAATCAGGATGAGCCTGCAATGGTGGGATGTTAAGAGGAGGAGCATCCAACCCTCCCGCAACAAGGGCTAAGGAGGAGGGCCCCGCAAGATCTTCTTCACCGAGCTCTTGTGGAGCTAGGGTTAGCGATTTCACAAGATCACTGACAAGGCTAGAAATTCATCCACAGAGTTAAACATGCACCCTACAGGAGCATCATGTTTAACTTCAATGGATAGGGCAGGTTGTGCCTGAGATTCATCGCTAGGCTCGCGGAATGACTCGGGAGAAGTGAAGAACTCAGGGGAAGCCGAGACTGGTTCCGTCACTGGGACAGAACAAGTCAGTGCAGGGCCACCTTTTGGAGAAGGTGGGCTCCTCTTACATCCTCCATTGCTAGAAGGATCACACTCACCTTTTGCTTCGTCAGAGGAGATGAAATCCCCATAGACGAGGCTACAAGTGCAAAGGAAGAGGAGGAAAGAACCATAGTGGATACAACTAAGGTATTTGTCATATCTACGAGCTTCAGGAAAGGCAGGATATCCAGAACAGACATTAGCAAAGGCGGCTCCACCGAAGGAGTGATGAAAACTTGTACCCCCTTGGGGTTAGGTGCATTTGCACTCGCATCAAAAGTTGGAAGCGACGTAGAACTAGAATGAAGGGAAGTAGGGGGAAGGAGAGAGGGAGACACTATGGGAGGCCCTGAAGCAGGGGTGGTCATCTCTTCTTCCTTCCTCTGTGAGGCAGCTTGCTCAACTAGAAGAGCCTTTTGTTGGTGCTTGCGCTCACGTGCAAGGCAGTTTCTATGACTCTTTGAGTTGGAGGCTGGAGGCTGCGAGGGAACATAAAGCTCCTACTCAACCATGGGAACATCCACTACAACCGTCTTTGGTGGAGGAATGGATTCTTGTATAGGAGTAGGAGGAGCAAGTTGGGGAGCAATGGGGGAGTCGGCTCGAGTGCCTTGGCAATGAGCCTCTTCCCATTCACTGCTTTGGGAGCAGGAGCGGTAGGAGGCCGCAAATCGAATTCCCTTTGAGAACCTTTCTTTTTGTCATATAAGTAATACCATGGTCTGGGGTATTCATTAGGGTGGTTTAAGGTCCTGAGCTTGGGCTTGCACCAAGGAGGTATCATCGGACTTAGCGGATAACCGTCGAGCTGACTCATCCAATATTCCTCCCAAGAAAGAGGAGAGGATGAGGTAGTATGGGAAAAGGAAACCTTCTCTTTTCCTTTACGGGAAGGAGAGGGAGCCGACGTGGACTTCTCCTCTCCCTTCTGGGAAGGGGGAGCAGTCGGCACAGGCTTCTCCTTCTCCTCTCGGGAAGAGGAGACGATCGACTGTTGTATCACATGAAGGGTCAGTTTCTCGGTTGTCCCTTTCCCCCAATCTTATACTTTACACAATTATTGTAAAGTAGGTCCATTCTTAGAGGAAGCAGACCGATTGGGGTGGGCCAAAAGTGATCCAACAGATATCCACCACGGGACACCAAGGGCTGGTATCCAGTGTCATGCACTACATGCACAACACCTTCGTGGGAAAATTTTAAACATTTGTGAACAATGGAGGTGATTCCATTCATGGAAGCTAGCGAGGGTATTCCTAGCTTTAGCCTGAATAAATACGACTTTGGAATAACATTGAAAATAGTGTCAACAGCCCTAGGTCCAACTAGGACAAACAAATTTATCAAGCCGTATGGTTTGAGACACATACCATTGTGCATACGGATGGTAGATTTTTTTCTTCATATTCTTCCCTCTGTAATGAATTTAATACTAATGTTTCTTCTGTAATGACATTCACACGGCTCGCGAGGTCCACCAAGACCCCCATCACAATGTTATCATTGAGGCGAGCAGGAATGTAGAGGGGAGAGGGCTTGTTGTTTAAGGGAAAATCTTGTGACGTGAATGTTATGTCCAACGAACTGGGTGTAGGTAGAGCAGTAGATGTCACCATGACAATGTTAACATAGGCCTCAGTTTGAGTAACAAAATCAGTGGGATCAATAATCATGTTAGCAGAATGTGACGGAAATGAGTTCATGTATATCTGTAATTCACTATTAGCTTTTGTCATTGATTTGTTAGCATTTTTTTTACTCCCATCGAGACAAATGGTACCGTCCATAATGCAATCCTGTATCTCATGACACAACAACATACAATGTTTGGTATCATGTCCATTAACTTGATGGTACTGACAATAAGTGCTCCCATCATACCAATTAGGGTAAGGCTCCTTAAGAGGCTTAGGACTTGGCAAGGTTATGATCTTATCCTTCAAAAATTCTATAAGATAGAAGAATAATATTTTGATAACTTTGTGAACTTTCAATTACATCTGAGGATGTTGTCATCAACATCTACTACTATATTCATAACAACATTTCCTTTCCCAGAGATTGATACGATGGATTTTCCCTTAGAACGAGAGCGTGAGGAGGATCCCCCGAACTGAACAACCGTCTGTTGGTACTCTCGTAGGGTCGTACAAAAATGTGTGAAAGAAGGGTACTTCATAAGAGTGAAATTCTCTTTCCAAGGCCTTTGTAAGTTCCCTATGAATACCTTTTGTACATCAGAATCGGGCAGTTGATACGAGATTTGTAAGAGGAGTGCTTGATAGCACACTATGAAATCAATGATTTTTTTGTTGTCTCCTTGTTTACACCGGACGAGATCTAAGAAGGTCATCTTCGGCCTGATGTTAGCTTGAAATTATCTAAGGAATTGATTTACAAGTTGGTCAAATGAGAAAATAGAATTGTCAGGCAAGGAATAGTACCATTCCAGTGTTGTATCATTGAGTGATTGGGGGAAAAGTTTTGCCATTAATGCATCGTGGTGGAAGAAATCTGTGCACAAGGCGTTAAAGGCGGATACATGTGTCTGCGGATCCCCTTTACCGCCATATTTTTCAAACTTAGGGATTTCCATTCCTTGAGGGAAGGGAGTGTTCAAAATTGCAACCAAAAATGGGCTATGCCAGAAGAAGGGCTAAAAGATAGGCTAGGAAAAAGCTTGGGAGAGACTCGCCAACTGGCTCTGCATCTTACCCATATTTTGAAGAAGAGTATTCAAAATAGGATCATTAGAAGATAGAGGGTTAGAGGGACCTCCTCCAAAACCACCGCCAAAGCCACCTCTGGAACCGCCACCGGTGTGACCTCTGCTAGAACCACTACTAGAGCCACCGCCACTAGTAGGGCCTCCGCTAGAACCACCTTCGCTTTCAAAGCCACCACCATGACCTTCGTCGGAACCATGTCCACCAACACCACCTCCACTACCAAATCCACCGCCACTACCAAAGCCTCCACCACTCATCCTGTCAAAACCTCCACTGGCTAAAGGTGACAAGGGGGGTGAAGTTAAAGCCCAAGGGGACCTTGTTTACTTTGACAATTTTGGGTTTTTCGAAGACAAAAGGGATGCTGATAGAAGGGACCACATCGGCCATGTAGACAGACATGGGAGGCATCAAAACTCCTAACTATCCTTCATAATCTTCAAAAGTGGCTCCTCACATAACACTAGGAGTGTTTAAAGGAGCACATGCTTCTGTCAGACTAGTAAGACTAGCCAAGAGTTCTAAACCTGTTCGATCTTTTCCAATCATGTACTTTAATTCACTAATGACTTGAGTGGCCCTAGCCATCTTCGGGTTCCTTTCCAAGTGATTTTCTAAGGCACCCGACCCTTTACTAAGGGTAGAGAAATATTTCAAAGGGATTTGAACAACCTCATACTCGTCCATCGATGATGGTGTAGGGGATGCAGGAGTGGGGACGTGATCGGTCTCATCAGAGAATCCTACCTCACCCCTTGACAACTGCTCCTGCGTGGCCACACTAACGACACGACCAGAGAAAAGGCCTATAGAGAAACCAATAGTGACCTTCGTCCTTTCCATCAGGAGGTGTCATACACTTCTAACAATATACCTAGAAGTTGTGGACTAGGTTGTGATGCTCATAAACCTTCACAACACTCAGGAATACAACGGTCATGGAGTACATGGGAGAGGTATCAACACCAACGGATAAACAGATGTTGGTTCATGTCAGGTTCACCAAAAATGTAAGAGAGGGGGACCAACCATGTTCAAGGCCCCAAGTCACGAAAAGCCAAGAGTGGCTGCCCTAACTTACCTTAGCTTAACAAGGTGTTAGGAAATGCAGGATGAGAATGATGAGGACTACAAGGTCCTTCAATCACTCTATAGACTTGAAATATAGAACGAGGCTAGGTGAGTTAGTTTTTGGGTTTAACACTATGCCTCAGGAAGCTCTCTTCCCGAGGATGAAAGCGTGGCGCGCTAGTATCTCTCAAGTGCATTGGTGTCTGTACGACCAAACAACTAAAGAGACAAGGTTGAAATTTGGAAAACAAGCTAACGAGCCAGCTAACTACTACTAAAGGGCCAAAAAAATGCTATGAAGTTAACAAGATATGCTCTAATATGATAAAGTAAAAATGCAAGAGTCAGAGTGGCAAGAATGATCTCATAAAGGAACTTTTGCGCCAGTTAGCTCCCAGAAGCACGTCCACCTACACACAAAAAAGAGGAAAATTGTTGGGTGGTTGTATAGGGGCCTGCCTCAGTCAGGCCCCCGTTTAGGTGTTTCCACCTCCACGGACAACCAAGAAAGCGATAATGGAGAAATAGTATGATAAAGGAAGCAATACAATAAATAACACTAAAACACTACAAAACAGTAAATGTGCTTACTTAACAAAGTAATAGAGGAGAGGAGTGGGAAGCTTACCACCTCCACCAAGAGCACTCAAGGCTAATGGAGGAGAGAATGAGAGTACTCGAGCCTCTGCTGCAATGGTGTTGTCCCGTACTTACTCTACTGAAGTGATGGAGTGAAGTAATTGTTGCTATGGAGTGTAAAAGTGTTGCTAGAATGTTGGAATGGAGACTAGAAAATGCTTGAAGATTGCTTGAAGGGATGCAAAAGAAGTTGTGAAGCATGTAGAAGGAGGGAATTTGAAGGAGAGATGAAGAAAATGACCATATTCGAGTTAGTCCACTGAAGAGGGTGTTACAAGTCGACTGCCAATGAAAAGTGTAATGCCTTTGCAAGCTTCAGCCGTAGGAATCTACTAGGGATGTAAGTGTACCGTGCGGACATCTGCGTGTCGCATGGGAATACTTGTTAGAAATTCCCCCACCGACGTGCAAAACAGGTGCCAAGTGGAATGAAGGCAGCGGGCTTATCTGTAATTTAGTCTTCGAATTTGGTTTTCTAAAGTGGAGAAAGGAAAAAAGGGGAATTTGCATAAGGGGTGCAAATTCACTCTTATACAGTGACATAATTAAATAATTGACATTTTCTAATTAATCAAGAGGAATAGAGTTAGATTATGACTTTATTAAATAATTGAAATTTATTTAATTAGTC
>VDFB02295072.1:256729-285524 GCA_007258455.2 Sequoia sempervirens
CTTATTATATGGGTCTTAGTCATTTCATTAGCCACATACTCTTTCTCCCATGCAATATGCATTGTGCTAAAAAAATAAAAATTCTGCCGCATTCCCACTCGGCTCGTGAATGGCTATGTTTCGTGATCTATTCGCTTTGAATGTTTCCCGTATAAGAACCTCAAGGGATAAGCATTATTCGGTTCGAGTAAACTTTCGTGTTTGAAATACCTACGTAAAAGCATGAATTGACATTATGTTTCAAAGCGCATTCGAAAGTGTTCTTGTGAATAACGGAGTTGGCAATATGCATTAGGATCACTGTTCAAGCACCGCATGTCCGTGTCATGAGCAGATATAGGTTTCAGACTTTATGAGTGTGGAGGTCACTCGCTGCCATGTAGTTATTTTCTCAGCACTTCACACATGGAACCTCGCATCATCTTTTCACGAAACTTTTGCAGACGTTGGATTTGTAGGTTCTGTGTATGCCTAGGCTATTTAATTACAGAATCCATGAATGGCAACCACACATCTTTCTTCCATGAAATGGCGCTCGCTCTCACCTCTCTCGTAGTAGTTCCACCCCCCCATCTTCCGCATAAATTTTTGAGATGCATGAAAGAATGAATGGAGGCAACGAGCTAGGAAGGTACCTCAAGGGGGAGGCATGCGCTGCAAACTTGAAGAATGAGGTATTTTAACATTTCATATGCATAAATCATAGTTGCATAGGTTCCTCATTCCTCTTCCTTGCAAAGAAATGTGGCCATCGTAGGAGTGAGTGCTTAAAGTGACAGAGGATATTCCTTTCACATGCAAAGTGTTCCCCCCCACCACTGGTAGAGTTTATATGCCCAAGCTCATTGGTGTTTGTGAATGGGGTGTTGGGATTTGTGGAGCCTTGGTGCTTGTAGAATTTCATCATGGCTGTTTGAAAAAGGGGATGGAAAAATTTCTATGATCCCACAAAGAAATAATTTCAAATAGGATCACTTAACATCTTTAAGATATTTCCAGTCTTGGCTTCGCTCTCCTTGTTGCAGGGCCTCCGCATGTGGGTGTCGACCATCTCTCCGCCATTTATTTATGTCATACCTACATGGTGTTCCAACATGCTTCTCCCGCACACGACATAAATGCTCCTTATTTCCGCATGGAGCCCTCCCACACTAGTGATCGTAAAGGATGGGATGATAAGTTGAGATGGGATGTCGCCATTCAATGACTCTCACTTAAGCAACACGTTTCAAAAGGAATTTAAATTCAACTCTATTCGTTTCACAGAAAGGAAACCTGACAAATAATAATGTTCATGCATAGGCTAACTTAGGTGATCATCTGGATCGTTAGATATTAAGGGTGCTTGATTTACAATGGTGATTAGAGATATTTTCCCTTGGGAGGGGGAGTCAAGGGGTTCATTGGATAGGAAGTAGACCATTTGCACACTCATCAGACTGAGGTATCAAATATGGATCCATTGTTCCACTCCCAGACGGATGGAAAAACCTGTGAACAATAATGAAAAGAAAACAATGATAAAGGTTTTGAATTGAGTAATTGTCACTCAGTTTTCTGACGAATATGTTAAATCGAGGACAAGAAGCATCAAAATTTTGATGATGAATGAAAGATATATTTATAGAGGCCAAAACATTTCTCAAATCCTCGAGAGAGTGTGTAAACAGTGGCTCCATTCACCAAATATATTGAGTAACAATCCACCTTGAAGTCACATAAATTTATGATATATTCCAAAGGTGATTAACGAAGGCGTCAATCATTAAAAGAAATGACAAATTGCATAAGCTTTGAACTGAGTCTAAATCATGAGATCAAGAGGGAAGCATGACAAATAGGGAGATGGTCGAGGATACAAGAAAGAGATATCAAGTGAAAATGACTATGGCGAATGACTTTGCGGATGTCATTCTCCTGTGTGCCACTGAAACTTCTTGTGTGGGCTTCTGTCCCAACAATGCCATTTCTATATATGGAGTTTACTCCACGAATTTCCCACACCATTCCCCTGCACCCGGCGTTCTTTGTAATCATTTTGTAAGTAGCACCATGAAATTCAAAATGGTGTGTCACTGTAAAAAGATGAAGCAAAGATGATAAGGCCATCTCGGTCGACGTACATCTCTGCATGGTAAGTTTGACATTAAAGATAATCTCTGCAGTTGCGAGCACCAGAATAATAAGTAGAAACGGTGAAGCACGAGGTGTTTGAGAATAGCAATGCTTTAAGGTGACATTGAATTGTAATAAACAGTTATGATGGGAGAATCTGATCTACATGATATGTGGTCCATAAAAGGAAAAAGCCCACAAGAGAGGGTGGGAGTAGTGCTCGATGCAGTCGAACCTTGCACTGGGAAAAGTATGCAATGAGCCTGATTGGGAAAAATTAGAATCCTTGTTATAAATTAATAATTCTTCATAGCGAGGCAACGGGGCGTTCATAGTCTGGTGGCAGTCCCACTCGAATTCTATCATTGAATAACATATTAAAGTATTGCTCGAGCACGAATATGGGTGATGAAGTATAATGGAAATAGTGATTGATTATCTTGCATTTTGAGCTCCTCGCAGGCCTCTATTCACCTATTTTTCTTGCATCCCATTTCCATTATTTATGAAGGCTGGTGGGCATGAATAGCGAAAGCACATGGAATCGTGGATGACATAACGGTATGTCTCGCATGATCTTTCTGAAGATTCTACAAAAGGGGTAAGCAGTCGACGATTATTATATCTTCTGAGAGGTTCACAAGTGAATTTTTTGGCGGTGTTTTTTGTGCCAGAGCCTATGGTTGGCAGAGTGCTGATGCAATATTGAAGGAGTGTCTTGTGAGGCGGGTTATGCAGGTTCCCGTTTGCTTCATGCCATAGACTTTTGGGGGAATCCTCATCCCAACATTCCATGCTCCCATGCCCGCATTTCTGCTTGGAGGACATCTCTCATGCAGGAGCCACAATCCATGACACAATTTAAACATCCTCCCCACATGACCTTCTCACGTCGCATCCACGTAAGACGACATCGGGCTTGTCCATTCCCATATATTCAGCAATGACCCTCCAGGCTTGCACGAATCACCCAATGTGTTGTTGGCGACGTGACACCCTGAGAGTGTTCTAGTGATGGAGTTCAGCCATCGCTTCAAAGCTATGTGTGAAATAGATGAAATGACGGGGGTCCCTTCGCAATCGTACATCGGGACAACATTATTTCCTAGAACTCTTAAGACGTAAGGCTGTTTTGTGGCCACCACAAGATCAAAACTCTATTCCTTGTAGTATAATATCTTTAAGGCACTCGATGTTCAAGATGGCGGTATTCTGGGCTGCAACGGTAACAACAATTGAAAGAGGAATCAAGCACGAGCCATTAATAGTGTGGAGAATATAAATGACAGAGTAACTGCTTTGGTTTTCTGCTAAGAGATATAACACAGTACAAGTCAAAAATGTATCAATTGAGATGGTATTTGAATGATGAAATTACTCGTGGAAGTAGAACTCAAGCAAATGAAAGGAGATGTGATCAAGCAAGCTTCACACGAGTTGATGGATAAGAGCTGGTTGTAAAGGTGGCGGAAATCCTTGTGCAGACTTCCACTCCCCGGGTGATGTTTCTTCTGCGGTGTTGAGCACACTACCACCTGCATTCCATTCCCCATGACCGCCCTTGTAGAGATTCTCGTTATGAACGTCGTTGTCTTTCTTGCTGACCTAGCGAAATTCCTACATAGCTCCTTTGCATGATAATTCTGATCGACCTCCACATGCATATTCGCCACGACCTCAACGCCTCCCATTCTAAACTCATGACATATCTTGGATTTATTTAATGATGTTAGCAATCTACGTTGAAAGATTTAGAGGCTATCATGTTCTACCCTTCAATGGATTATTCTAATATGTGACTTAAGGCGATTTGAATTTCCCTTTTATTGAATTTTATTCAATTGCTATTATTATGGGGATATTTCTATTAATTTGAATAACGAGTATTAATGTGCATCTTGTTTTTTGTAGGATTGTTGTTGGAAAATTTCTTCATAAGCAGAAAGTGCAAAGGGGAGTCCATGAACGGTGATACATTTTGCGGATTATTTGTTTGCAGAAGCTGTGGTCGGCTTAATCGTCCAAACATAAGCCACTCCAAACCCCACACTTTTCCTATTTCCACCCCTTTCGATATTAGAGCCTTGCAAAATATATTCTAAGTCGTTAAATGCACATGTAGCCATTCCAAAGGAAATTGCTAGGGAAGTGTGTGTGAGGGGATGCATGTCATTGCCTCCATATGAAGACTTACCAACAAGATGGGGGCCAAGGGAATGGCATCACATGGAGATGCTTGCATACAAAATGTTTCAATGAAAATCTAAAACTACCAATTAAAGGGGATATATGCACACTGAGGATGTTATCTGAGCTTTTAGTTTCCAAAACCCGCCCAAGGATTCATGTTGGGTGACACAATGGTTGAGGAAGTGCTTTCGAGCAGGGCGACAGGGGAGCTATTTTGTTCTCACCGAATGTTGATGAGTGTCAAGGGTTGTCCATTGGAACCAAGGGGAGATTTTTTCTCCTCGGTAAAGCAAATCTGCAAGAGGATTCACCTAATTGAATGAAGAGATGCTACAAATTTTTCAACAAAGACAGATTTCAGCAGTTCCCAAATATAGTGTAAAGGTAGCTAGAGGACAAAAATAGCTACATGACGAAATAGACTACAAGAAAAAATAGAGAAGAGGAAAAAATAGTCTATTTTAAATTGTAATAAATTGGGGGTAGGTGAAACCCTAGACTAGAATGAATCTGGGCCTTTCATTGTGAACAAATCCTATCCATTCATTTCACTTTTGGAAAACTATAAAAAAGGGCTTGCTCAGGCTCATTTGTAAGTGGTGGTGAATTGTGGTAAAGGGGCATTTTTAAGCAATAGAAGGAAGCATTGCATTGAAGTGGATGTTTTATTTGAGCTTGTTCATTATACATATATGATTCAGCCTCCATGTTATTTCAGTTTGTTAGTTCCTTGAATGACTTTAATGGTGGTTGTTGTTATAGTATTTGATGAACTCCTAACTCATACTTTTAGTAATTTGTTGATGACAAGTTGTGTAAAGTTAGTCTAAGCATGTTTATTTGCTGCACTCAAGTTCAGTTGTTTGTTCATACTAAATAGGTGAATATACAACCTAAAAATATGCAAAGACCCCTTGAAGATTGCATTGGTTTTGTGTAGTTGTAGGTTTCTTTTGGTCAAGAAAAACTCATTTTTATGGGAGTCTATCAATTGTAGCACCCCCCATTGTTACTGTTCATTTATGGTTTATAGTTAGAATTCTTCTCTCAACCCTTTCCCCTTTTGATATTTCTTTTAGATCTTTGTTATTTTAGGATCCTAAGCACCATTACAATGTCAAATTTGGTGATTGAAGTGAGTTTTAGTGGGCAACCATTGTTCTTCATTCTCAAAACCTTGAAACTCCATTTGTAGACCAAAACTCTTGTGCTTTGTGAAACATAAAGGCCCCCTTGTGATTACCAACAAATCAAATCAAGAAATTGAGCTATTCCATGCACTGTCATGCCTTGACACCCGAGAGACATTGGGGTGATAAATTCTAAAACTTAGTTGCAGATTTTCACCTTTCAAGAAAGACATCACACTTGTGTGTTGTCTATGTTGAGAAGTGCAAAAACACCAATAAACAAAATTGGCACTAGAAGGAGGTTTGAACACAAAGCTAAAAAGCTAGAAGTTGAGCATTCAAGTAAAATCTGAGATATCATAGATCTCATCATAAACAAAAATTTTAAAATTAGAAAATTTGAAGATAAAAACAAGATTTGAGCTAAGATGGAGCAACAACTTCAAGTCAACATCACTCAGCTTCAAGAAGATTTGAGTAGGAGGTTGAAGAATCCATTGCATCACTTTGTATTGTTGGATAGGTGCAAAATTCATGAAACTTGCAGACATAATGAATTGGAATGTTTGACATTTTTGGGAAGAATTGAGATGGCATTGCAAGGAGAAATTTTCTTTTGGGATGTGTACCAACCATTGGCTCATGTTGACCCAGAAGAACTTGTAGATATTGCAGCCAAAGCATTTGAGGAGCTGATCCAAGAACAACTGAGCAACAAGATGGACTAAGATTAGAAGAAGTACTAATGTTTGGGTGGTGTAGGGTGGATAATGCACCTCACTCAAAATTCACCTGCTCCTCATGTGCAAACATCGTTGATCAAGCTAAGGGCTATTCGTATCAACTTGAGCAACTGACAAATGACAAAGAGCAACCATCCACTAAAGCAGAAAAATAGTTAGCAGTTGAAAGGCCATACACAAAAGATGAATCAAAGGAATTTGCAATAGTGCTTGCTGGGACAGCCAACGCAAATGCTGAAGACCAAAGGGAAGAGGAGGCTAGAACTCTTGGGGCAGCAAATAATAGTGATGAAAGTTTAATTGAAATGGAATTAGAAGGCCTTTTCTTGATGGAGGAAGGTGATTAGGCATTTGAAAAGGAAGATTCAAAGGAGTGTGATCAACCAAAAGCAAAGGCAGTCCACCATCCAACTTTCTCTCCAAACATTGATGAAGAATTGATATTGGAGAGGTATAATGAACTCATCTTGAGGCTCATGAGGGACTGGTTAGAGTTGCTATACCAGATAGATTTAGAGGTGTTGTTGATGTTGGGTTGGTGTAGGCTCCATGATGCTGCACATTTGGAGTTCACATGCAATTTGTGTCAAGAAGTCATTAGGAAAGTTAAAGAACAAGTGGAGCAACCAAATGCAAAGCCTCATGTAGTTGCCTCAAGAAGTGAACCAAAAGTCAAGGAACCCGAGCCAAGAGACAGTCTAGCTGAGTAAAACTCACAAGAGAGCTTTGGGACAACAAGGGAAGAGGAACAAGGTAGTCCCACCAGTGATAGGATAGACTCGGGTATTGAGCCATTGGCTGGCCATCAAGAGTCCTTCCCCTTTGTGGATAATTTATACATGATTAATGATCAATTTTATGGGGAACCCTTGGAGGAAAATCACATATTAGATTTTGGTCCCCTTGAGGAAGTATTATCAATTGAGGACTTCTTTCCATTGGGAATTATACTGTGAAGGTATAGAGTTACAAAGGTATAGCGACATGGAGTAGGGGTATGTTTCATAGGCTGGTAGTGACAAAGACATATCACCTGAACCTCTAGATGGTGAAGCATTCAAGTTCACAAACTGGGAAGAGGATATCATTCCAGTCTACAGTAGCAGTGAACATGAAGAAATGAGTGGATATCTTGATGAGCAGCAATCTAGAGATGTTAGTGACCTAGTTAACGAACCACTCCAACTGCCCGCACAAGAACTACAAAGAGAAGAAGACCAAAGTTAGGAAGTATCAGAGGCTACCCATTAAGGTGATATACCCTGCCAACCACAGGCTGCAATAGGGAGTTTTTCCTCCCGATTTGATTTTGATGTTCTTCCCCACTCCATCTATTTTAGCAGAACAGATTCGTCCATGTCATGTTTTTATGACATGAACCATAAACAAATTAAGATCAACATGAATGAAATTAGAGAGGACATGTTTCCTTTTGAGAATGACAACTCAGTGGACACAAGGGCCACAAATGATCAATACAATAGTGTGTATCTCCTTGAGGAACAACCAATGGAGGTTACGGATCCCACTGGAAGCTTGGAGGACGGGTTGGCTGAATCATTTTCCCAACCTTACGCAAGCCTGAGATCAAGTAGAATGTTCCTTGAATTCAAAAAAATTGATTCCTTACAGTGTCTACTTCCTGATCAATTTGATTATATGGTATGCAGGTCTACAATGCGAGAGGGATGTTGCACCATCTGTTGCATCCGTTTGAGGCTGCTAATGCAACGACCAACAACGCCATGCACTATTTGAACCATCAAATATTGGTCCCTACGCAGAATGAAATCCAGGTTCTATCTTTCCTTGCCCCTATGAATACTCACAACCACATTTATTATTTTGATTATGGGAACGAGGGAAGACAAACTTGCTTATGGATTGACCACGGGCTTCATGAACCGCCTCAACTGCTAGTTTTTCTTGATTTTGTTGTTGAATTTGAATGTTGTGATATGAAGTTTTACCTTTCTGAGTATAAAGATAAATTTGCATCACTTGGGATTGTAACAATCACCTTGTTACTTGTGTATGTGTTATGAAAATTTTGTGGTGGTGGGTGTCAATTCACCTTGTCTGAACATGGTTCATTGTGAATCTCTTTGATATAGCTCGGTTTGAGTAGGGTAGGATTCATTGTACATAGCTCACTTTCCTACTTTCATTAGATTAGTTGGCTTTCCATAGATTAGATTGCTTTAGAGTAGTTTCCTTTCGATTTGCTTTCACTTTCCTGCTTTGGTTAGTCTGGGTGTTTGCTTTAGGGTAGTTTTATTTTGCCTCACTTCCACTTTGCTTCTTTTCCTGGGGTCCCTCTACTTTCTTATAGGCATTTTTGCATGCATGACAACCTGTTTTATCACCTGGGGTTGTTATAAGTACTTCGAGAAACTCTAATCACGTTTTTCAGAGTGGACAGTGAGGGTCTTATGTTAGTGTCAAGTGACCTGGATGCTTAGCTTAAAGGGGATAAGTCATTGGTTTAGTCTAATCCTAATGTATTCTAAAATATTATATCTCACACACTTTAAGAATCCTGAGGTCACTGTAGGTCCTTTGCAAAGTTGAGTTAAGTGAAATTTTTCAAATTATGCTTCAACGCCACTGTGATTCTCAGTCCTGAGTGCAAGCTTCATTGCTTGCAGGTTGAAATGAAAAGAAGAGAAAAGAAAGATTAAAAGAAACAAAATGCGAAATAAAAAGAAAAAGAAAACATTGAAAATCAAAAGAAAGAGAATTCAAATTTCAGGAGGGTCTGAATAACTCTACTGGGGCTATGGACGTCTGACAGGCAGTAGAGCTATATTTAGGAGAATCACAACAACAAACTTTTTGGAGCTATGGACACCTGACTGGTAGTGAGGCAATGTCTAGGATGTTTTTGGAGTTAGAATTAACTACATAGCTTAACTTGATGGAACTTGGGTTCCTATAGTGACTTAAGGATGGGAATGAATGCATTTGCACACAATTGGATTTTCAACATATTAAACATTGGGTTGACTAGTGGTTTTGATCCTTTGGTTGAGTATTCGGTTTGTTTGTCCTAACGTGAAGGTCAAAACTTGAGATTATGAGTTTGTGATTCTAGTTTTTCATCAAAATGCTCTAGAGCATTTCACCAATTGAGTCACCATTTGTTGTGCATGTTTTGAACACACGCCCCGCTAAAGGCGGGGACCCCCCCTTTTTTGTTTCTTCACTTTTTTCCTTGCTCGTGTCAGTTAACATTGCTTCAGGTTTTGGGCCCCTATTTTGAGGTTAGAATGATCGTGTACCTTTAAAATTAAAAAATCCATCATACTCAAGTCATTCACTCAAGTTTCAGGAGGTTTCATGAATTCACGAAAAATACCCTACAGGTTTCCGTCATGCAGAAGTCGCACTATCCTCTATCACTTGCAGGTCTTGGGCTTCAGGTTTCCCTTTGTGGACTTCTATTTTGGCTTGGTCATTCCCTGTGGCATTTCTTCTTCATTCTCCTACAATAGATCTCCCACATCTTGTTTTCACATGTCATCTTTCCGCAAACTTTCCCCTTTTGGTTTTTGAGTTGGTTTATCTACAGCTTGGCGTCCGCGCTCACTTCCACAAGCGCCATAAGGTCTCTTCATTCCCGCATCCATCCTTGTTTTATGGAGCTTCCCCCCTTAGGTTCATACATGCTGCATGCTGCATGATGCATTTGTATATCATGTGTCTTTGGTATGGGATTGATTTAGTTATGCTAGGAGGTTCTTGCCACCACGCGCTCTATTTATCATTGACTTACCTACATGACGCTTTCAAAATTATCAGCATGAAGACCTTACTTGCAGATGCCATTTACCCACACACTGGTAGAAACTCTTATGTGGTTTCCCCTTCTTGCATTGCCATTTCTTCACGGCACCCTTGCTACAGCTTCAAGCACTTTCATTTTTGTGATCCCTCTTGTAGACCTTTATCCTGCGGGTGTCGTGTGCCTACGGTCTATCACAGAGATGGCTCTCCCATAATGTGTCTCCACCCATGATGTTTCCCTCTCTACTAGGGGTTCCAAGGCAGAGTGAATTTATCAGACGTATCTGTGTTCTTGATCGTGTGAGCAAGTTGTCAGTGTATCAAGCAAGCATTAGACTTCAAGGCGAAATTTAAATTGCATTATAAATTGCTATCTACAATAGGGAATGAACATCAAGCACAAGATGAACTATTCTAATGCCTCACCGACATTGATTTGAATAGGGTTTGCGTGATTATTTCATCAAGGTATGAGGCGTTAAATGTTGGGGAGCATTGTGTGAGCGAGATGCGGAAGTTTTTATGGTAGGAGCCGCATTGCTCTTGACTCTTCATTAGCGACAGCTTCCATCTCATTGCCCACACAGATCTTCCCGCACTACGACTATTTCCGCATGATAGAACTTAGAGAGCTACACTTATTTGCTAATGACAATAAAGAGCACTTAGTTCTTGATTCAAAGGATACTGTTGGAGAATGTTTGAAAATGATCATTCAGAATGAGTCTCCCACCACGAGTTCCCAAGACCTAACGCGGTTATGAGCTAGGCATTCTATCATTCCCATAATGACGTGCTATTTATATATCCAACAAACAACGTAGTTAGCAACCATTTATCGCGGGAATATTGCACAAAAAGCGAAGTAGTGAGGTTTTATTATAGGTATGGCTAGGTCTTCCCTTTCTTTCGCGAGTGGTTGAGGATACGTTACCTAATGCTATAATTCATGAGCAACTGCATGGGTTTGAAATCTTTGCTTATTATACGGGTCTTAGTCATTTCATTATCCACATACTCTTTCTCCCATGCAATATGTGTTGTGCTAAAAAAATAAAAATCCCACTAAATTCCCACTTGGCTCGTGAATGGCTATGTTTTGTGATCTACTCGCTTTGAATGTTTCCCGCATAAGAACCTCAAGGGATAGGTATTATTCGGTTCAAGTAAACTTTGTTGTTTGAAATACCTCTGTAAAATCATGAAATTCAGCAACCATTTATCGCAGGAATATTGCACAAAAGGCGAAGTAGTGAGGTTTTATTATAGGTATGGCTAGGTCTTCCCTTTCTTTCGCAAGTGGTTGAGGATACGTTACCCAATGCTAGAATTCATGAGCAACTGCTTGGGTTTGAAATCTTTGCTTATTATATGGGTCTTAGTCATTTCATTATCCACATACTCTTTCTCCCATGCAATATGCGTTGTGCTAAAAAAATAAAAATCCCACTAAATTCCCACTTGGCTCGTGAATGGCTATGTTTTGTGATCTTCTCGCTTTGAATGTTTCCCGCATAAGAACCTCAAGGGATAGGTATTATTCGGTTCGAGTAAACTTTGTTGTTTGAAATACCTCTGTAAAATCATGAATTGACATTATGTTTCAAAGCGCATTCGAAAGTGTTCTTGTGAATAACAGAGTTGGCAATATGCATCAAGCGTTGGAATATAAATTTCCCACTCATTGGGAATAATATAAATGCTAATAAATATTAAATGTAAAAGCTGTTCAGGATGGAAATGAGAAGTTTCTAGATGGCAGGAACATTCCAGAATGATAGAGATAAGGATTAGAATATTTATCTATAAGAGACAAGTCGGCCTAAGATCTAGAAAGGCCTAGGTAGTTTCTAGAATTATCTATGTAATTTAGATATCCATATTGATGATATTTAGATTTATTGATGATGAAGACGACACTATCCATGATCCATCCACCCTCTATCAAATTTGGTATCAGAGCTAGGATCGTTTGTATGCTACCAAGGAGTTTGCAGCAAGTTTGAAGCCGTTGCCATAAGAAATCAGAGCTAAGTTGGTGATTGTGCTAAGTTGTGAGGATCACTGCAGATCGTAGATTTCAGCCAAAGACAGCGCAGAAAGCTAAAAGGGAGATCGATGTTTTAAGCCACAGATTTGAAGGTTGCTTACACAATGTGCTTGTGAGTTGCTGATTGGTAGAAAAGAATACAAGGAGCTGCTGCTGGAGATTTTAAACCGCTGAAGCCAATTTAAGGAGTCGCCTGTGAAGAAAAAACCGCAGCTGGAGTTATTATTTTTTCTTGCAGTTCTGAGATCACTGTTAAAGGATAAAGTCTGCATTGCCCAGAAAGAGAGAAGGGTCGCTTGTCAGCTCCAAAATTTGGTCACAGCAGAAAAGAGAAGCCGCTGTAGAAAGGCAAAAAGGTTTTATGAGGCTTTAAGCATGGATCAAGGATTTTAAGAGCTGATTTTCAGTCGCCATTATTCCAAGTGAATCGATGTTGTCCGAAGAAGAAGAAGTTCGAATTTGGTTTCAAGAAGAATTGCCAAGGAGATAAGTCTGCAATGAAAAATTAAGACAGGCCACCAACATTTGAAGAAGGTCAAAAGAGAAAAATTGAAGAGTGAGGGTAGGCGAATCTTCGCTAAATGGAGAAACCGATAGTAGAATCATAGCCAACTGTCAAGATTTGCAGTCAGAGGACGCGGCGCGCGACCTGCCGTCAATCAAAGTTTTGGGTTTCCATTTTTTATTATTACAGCCGCTTCTGCCTACCTTTATGTGCCTTATGGAAAACACGAAAAAGTCTATCCGCCATCCGTTACTTTACGAGCGCCGCTATGTTACTCGGTAAAGCCGCAAACAATGCTGCCAAAGTTTTCGAAACGCTTTTTATTCGCAAGTTAAATCTGCTTAAAACAGCTGTTCTACCCGTGAAAACAAGCCGAAGAAGTCTCAAAAGCTCGTGAACAAACAAACAATCGTAAAGCACGTTGTAAATTTAGAGAGAAAAATAAAGAGCTTGAAGAAAAACTAGAATTGTTTGATGAGATTAATACAAGGAATGAGGAATTAGAAAAAAGAGTGAAATTGGTTGATGATTTAGAAGAGAAGTTAAAGAAATTAGAAGAAGCAAATAGTTTGAAGATGAAGGAAATTACAAAATTGAATGAATGTTTCAAGTCAAAATCCGTATGTGATGCTTCATGTAGTACAGAGGATTTGAATTTGTCAATTGAGAAATGTTTTTTTGCTGAAGAAATTTGTGATAAAAATTGTCATAATGATAATGTTGTTAGATGTAATGGTAATGAAATGAATGTTGGTTTAAAGATCATGGAAAGAATGGGATACAAAGGTAAAGGTTTAGGAAGGCATGATCAAGGAATGAGAGAGCCAATTAAGCCAATAATGAGGCCAAAGCATGAAGGTCTTGGATATGTCACAGGTAAAGGAAATAATACAGGTGTAACCAAATTTGTTAAAGAAAAGGAATGTGTGCAATGTTGTCATTGTAATAGGTAAGGTCATGCAAAGGATACATGTTGGGATCTACATCCATGCAGAATATGTGGTTTGAGAAATCATTCAGAGAAGATGTGTTGGCAAAGAGAGAAGACAAATACAGGAAGTATGAAAATGGATTGTGGATGGGTTTACAGATCGAGTTGGCAGAAAATAACAGGTATGATCAAGAATTTGTTTAAATATCAAAGTTCACAAGTGAAAGATGATAGCATTCAAGCAAGGTTTTTAGAAAGGAATAATAGATAATAAATTTGAAGATGATAGTAATCATGGCAAGGCAAGACATCTATAGAAGGCAAGATTCTAGGAAGTTCCAGATTCAAGATTTGAAGAGTTAAATAGTTCAAGGACTGCTGCAGCAGTTGGACAAGGACAAAGGCATCGTCAAGGCATAAAGATCATCAAGATGGAAAAGAAAAGGATTCGAGAAAGTTTGAAGAGTTGGTTGCAACTGTAAGGAAAGGAAGAGAAAGAAAACAATTTTCAATGGCAAAAGAGATTGGGGAATGCCGCAACATTCGTGGTAGAAATTAGGGAGGAGTGTTGGAATATAATTTCTCCCACTCATTGGGAATATAAATAAGACAAATATTAAATGTAAAAAGAAAAAAATAGATGGAAAATGAGAAGTTTCTAGATGGCAGGAACATTCCAGAATGATAGAGATAAGGATTAGAATATTTATCTATAAGAGACAAGTCGGCCTAAGATCTAGAAAGGTCTAGGTAGTTTCTAGAATTATCTATGTAATTCTTAAGACATCTATTTAAGGAGGCAGATGTACTGGATTGTGATGTGGTGGAGTGTTGAAGCTGATCTTGTATGATGAGTTTATTTGTAAGATTTCATATTGATGATGAATGAAATATAAGTTTATGGCATTTCTATGAGTTTGTTATTCTGTGTTGTGTGTTGATCCATGATCCATCCACCCTTATCATCAAGATCATTGTTCAAGAACTGTATGTTTGTGTCATGAGGAGATATAGGTTTCAGACTTTACGAGTGTGGAGGCCACTCGCTGCCATGCATCATTTTTTCTGCACAACTTTTGTGGGCGTTGGCTTTGTGGGTGTCATGTATGCTTGGGCTATTTATTTATGGAATCCATGAACAATAACCCCACATCTTTCTTCTATGAAATGACACTCACTCTCACCTCTCCTATAGTAGTTCCACACCCCCATCTTCCACAAAAATTTCTGAGATGCATGAAAAAATGAATGGCGGCGACGAGCTAGGAAGGTACCTAGAGGGGGAGGCATGCACTACAAACTTGAAGAATGAGGTATTTTAACATGTCATATGCATAAATCATGGTCACACAAGTTCCTCGTTCCTCTTCCTTGCAAAGCAATGTGGCCATGTTAGGATTGAGTGCTTAAAGTGATGGAGGAAATTCCTTGCACATGCGAAGTGTTCCCCCCCACCACTGTCAGAGTTTATATGCCCAAGCTCATTAGCATTTGTGAATGGGGTGCCAGGATTTGTGGAGCTTTGAAGCCTATAGAATTTCATCATGGTTGTTTGCATAACGAGATGGAAAAATTTCTATGATCTCACAAAGAAATTATTTCAAATAGGAGCACTTAACATCTTTAAGATATTGCCAGTTCTGGCTTTGCTCTCCTTGTTGTGGGGCCTTCGCATGTGGGTTCCAACCATCTCTCCACCATTTCTTTACGATGTTCCCACATGCTTCTCTCGCATGCGGCATTAATGCTCCTCATTTCTGCATGGATTCCTCCCACACCATTGATCATAAAGGAGGGGATGACAAGTTGAGAGGGGATGTCACCATTTAGTGACTCTCACTTAAGTAACATGTTTCAAAAGGAATTTAAATTCAACTTTATCCATTTCATAGAAAGGAAACCCGACAAAGAATAATTTTCATGCACAGGCTAACTTAGGTGATCAGCTGGATCGTTAGATCTTGCTTTACAATGATGATAAAAAAGATTTTCCCTTGGGATGGGGGAGTCAAGGGGTTCGCTAGATAGGAAGGAGACCATTTGCAAACTCGTCAGACCAACGTATCAAAGTTGGATCCAACATTCCCCTCCAAAACGGATGGACAAACCTTTGAACAACAATGAAAATAAAATAATGATAAAGGTTTTGAATTGAGTTATTGTCACTCAATGGTCTGACGAATATGTTAAATCGAGGATGAGAAGCATCAAAATTTTGGCGATGAATGGAAGCTTTATTTATAGAGGCTGGAACATTTCTCAAATCCTCGAGAGAGTGTGTAAACAGTGGCTCTATTCATTGAATATATCGAGTAACAACCCACCTTGAAGTCGTAGAAATTTATGATATATTCTAGATGTGATTAATGAAGGCGTCAATCATTAAAAGAAACGAAAAATTGCATAATCTTCGAACTGAGTTTAAATCATGAGCTCGAGAGGGAAGCATGAGAAAGAGGGAGATGGATGAGGATACAAGAAAGAGATATCAAGTAAACATGACTGCGGTGAATGACTTTGCGAATGTCGTCCTCCTTTGTGTTGCCAAAACTTCTTGTGTGGGCTTTTGTCCCAGCAATGCCATTTCTACGACATTTCCTCCATGAATTTCCCACACCATTCCCCTACACCCGACATTCTTCGTAATCATTTTGTAAGTAGCACCATGAAATTCAAAATGGCGTGTCACTGTAAAAAGAGGAAGCAAAGATGATAAGGCTAGCTTGGTCATCATACATCTCTGCATGGTAAGTTCAAAATTAAAGATAATCTCTCCAGTTACAGGTGCCAGAATAATAGGCAGAAACAGTGAAGCACGAGGTTTTTGAGAATAGTAATGCTTTAAGGTGACGTTGAATTGTAACAAATAGTTATGATGGGAGAATTTGATCTACATGATATGTGGTCCATAAAAGGAAAAAGCACACAAGAGAGGGTGGGAGTAGTGCTTGATGTGGTAGAACCTCGCATTGGGAAAAGTACACAATGAGCCCGATTGGGAAAACTTAGAATCCTTTTTGTTATAAATTAATAATTCTTTGTGGTGAGATAATGGGGCGTTCATAATCTGGTGGTGGTCCCACTCGAATTCTATCATTGAATAACATATTAAAGTATTGTCCAAGCACAAATATGAGTGACAAAGTACAATGGCAATAGCAACCGATTATCTTGCATTTTGAGCTCCTCGCGGGCCTCTATTCACCTATTTTTTGTATGTCCCATTGCCATTATTTATGAAGGTTGGTGGGAATGAACAACGAAAGCACATGGAATCATGGACGACGTAATGGTATGTTATGCATGATCTTTTTGAAGATTCTACAAAAGGGGGAGACGACCGACAACTATTATATCTTCTAAGAGGTTCACAAGTGAATTATTTGGTGGTAGTTTTTGTGCCGGAGCCTATGGTTGCAAGACTGATGATGCAATATTGAAGGAGTGTCTTGCGAGGTTGGTTACGTGGGTTCTCATTTGCTTCATGCCATAGAATTTTGGGGGCATCCTCACCTCGACATTCCACTCCAATGCTCCTATTTCTGCTTGGAGGACGTCTCTCATGCGGGAGTCGCAATCCATGAAGCCGTTTAAATGCCCTCCCCGCACGACCTTCTTGTGTCACATCCATGCAAGACAACATCGGGATTTTCCATTCCTGCATATTCAACAATGACCCTCCAGGTTTGCATAGATTGCCCAATGTGTTGTTGGCAATGTGATACTGTGAGAGTGTTCTAATGGTGAAGACTAGCCATCACTTCGAAGTTATGTGTGAAATAGATGAAATGACGAGGGTCCCTTCACAACCGCACATCAAGACAATGTTATTTCTTGGAACTCTTAAGATGTAAGGTTTGTTTGTGGCCCCCACGGGATCGAAACTCTATTCACTGTAGTATAAGATTTGTAAGGAACTCGATGTTCAAGGTGGCAGTATTCTGGGATGCAACAGTAATAACAATTGAAAGAGGAATGAAGCATTAGCCATTAATAGTGTGGAGAATATAAATGACGGAGTAACTGCTTCAGTTTTTTGCTAAGAGATATAGCACAATACAAGTCGATGATGTATCAATTGAGATGGTATTCGAATGATGAAATTACTCGTGGAAGTAGAACTCGAGCAAATGAAAGGATATGTGATCAAGCAAGCTTCACACAAGTTAATGGATAAGAGTTGGTTGTAAAGGTGTCAAAAATCCTTGTGCAGACTTCCACTCCCCAGGTGATGTTTCTTCTGTGGCATTGAGCACACTGCCACCTGCATTCCATTCTCCATGACCACCCCTGCGAAGATTCTCGTTATGAACGTCATTATCTTTCTTGCTGACCTAGCGACATTCCTACACGACTCCTCTGCGTGATAATCCTACTCGTCCTGCACATGCATATTCCCCGTGACCTCAACGCCTCCCATTCTAAACTCACGTCATATCTTGGATTTCTTTAAATGCCAACAATCTACATTGAAAGATTTAGAGGCTATCACATTCTACCCTTCAATGAATTATTCTAAGATGTGACCTAATGCGATTTGAATTTCCCTTTTCTTGAATTTTATTCAATTGCTATTATCATAGGGATATTGCTATTAATCTTAATAACGAGTATTAACATGCATCTTGTTTTTTGCAAGATCATTTTTGGAAAATTTCTTCATAAGTGGCAAGTGCAAAGGGGAGTCCATGAACGATGATACATTTTGTGGATTATTTATTTGTGGAAGTCGTGGTCAGCCTAACCGTTCAAAGGACATAAGCCACTCCAAACCTTGCACTTTTCCCATTTCCACCCCTTTTGATATTAGAGCCTTGCATGATATGTTATAAGTCATTGAATGAACATGTAGCCATTCTAAAGGAAATTGCTAGGGAAGTGCACGTGAGGGGATGTATGTTATTGACTCCATATGAAGACCTACCAACAAGATAGGGGCCAAGGGAATATCATCGTATGGAGATGCTTGCATACAAAATGTGCCAATGAAAATCTAAAATTGCCAATTAAAGGGGATTTGTGCACCCTGAGGATGCTATGCAAGTGTTTAATTTCCAAAACCCGCCCAAGGATTTGTGTCGGGTGACATGATGGTTAAGGAAGTGCTTTCAAGCAGGGTGATAGGGGAGTTGTTTTGTTCTCACCGAATGTTGATGAGTGTGAAGGGTTTTCCATTGGAATGAAGGGGAGATTTTTGCTCCTTGGTAAAGCAACTCTACAAGGGGATTTGCCTAATTGAATGAAGAGATGCTACAAATGTGTCAACAAAGGTAGATTTCAATAGTTCCTAGCTACAATCGAAAGGCAACTAGAGGACAAAAAAAGATACAAGACGAAATAGACTACAAGATAAAATAGAGAAGAGGACAAAATAGTCTATTTTAAATTGTAATATAGTGGGGGTAGGTGAAACTCTAGACTAGAATGAATTTGGGCCATTCATTGTGAACAAATCCTATCCATTCATTTCACTTTTGGAAAACTATAAATAAGGGATTTCTTCTCATTTGTAAGTGGTGGTGAATTGTTGTAAAGGGGAATTTTGAAGACATAAAAGGAAGCAATGCATTGAAGTGGATGTTTTCTTTGAGCTTGTTCATTGTGCATGCATGATTCAGCCTCCATGTTATTTTAGTTTGTTAGTTCCTTGAATGAATTTAATGGTGGTTGTTGTTACAATATTTGATGAAATTCTAGCTTATACTTTTAGTAATTTGTTGATGACAAGTTGTGTAAACTTGGTCTGAGCATGTTTATTTTTTGCACTCAAGTTCAATTGTTTGTTCATGCTAAATAGGTGAATATACAACCTGAAAATCTACAAAGACCCCTTGAAGATTTCCTTGGTTTTGTGTAGTTGTAGGTTTCTCTTGGTCAAGCAAAACTTAGTTTTATGGGAGTTTGTCTATTGTAGCACCCTCCATTGTTACTATTCATTCATGGTTTATAGTTAGAATTCTTCTCTCAACCCTTTCCCCTTTTGATATTTCTTTTAGATCTTTGTTAGTTTAGGATCCTAAGCACCATAAAATTATCAAATTTTGTGATTGAAGTGAGTTTCAACTTGTTGTTCTGAGTGGGCATCCACTATTCATTCATTCTCAGAACCTTGAAACTCCATTTGCAGACCTAAAATCCCATGCTTTGTGAACCATAAAAGCCCCACTAACTCATTTGACTGCAAAATCTGACGAAACTGTCAGACGAAATATGTATAATTTGATGTATCGTCGGGTGCTTGTAAAATTTGATGTGTAATTTTCAATTTTTTGAAAGTTTATCCCCGACATTCATCAAAATTTTGACGAACCTCGAGTTCGGCCACAAATGCTCTGGCTTATCATTTTCACGAATTTCTACAAACATGAAAAAATAAATAGAAAAAATCAAATTGTGGCTCTATATAAAGAAAAGTGAGTTCTCATACTAATTTGTCATGCATTGTTTTGTTCTCTACTTGAGACACTTTGTGGAGAACTAAGGACGATTGTCTTGGGAAAAATTAGAAAAAATTCAAGAAGATATCGCCAGGTTGAAGGTAGTCATTGTCTTTTTGCAGAATTTAGTTGTGAAGTTAGATTTGTAGTTCCATGTTTGAAAATCATATTTTAAAGCAACATCTCATCAGATTTCATTTTTAGAGGCTTAGAGTTTTGAGAATTTCATGTCCAGATTTTGTCATGTGGAATCACCATAAGATCACAACCAAGGAACAAATTCTTGTGACTGTAATTATGTGATCAATAACTCTATTGGTCATGTGGCACAGTTGTGCTATAACAAATATAAGATGCATTCATGTGTGACCCAAGTTTAATGTGGCTATGTTGTGATAGAAATGGAGGCACTCATATAATGTAGTTAATTCAGGTTGTATAATGTAGGTGTCAATCATCATTGGGTGCATTCAGGTTGTCTCAAGTTTAACAGGTTAGGATGTAATTATAACATGATCAAAGAGTGATTACCTCTTGCTGCAATAAAGAGCCTATAACTCTAGTTGATATGCAGAGTGGTTGTGTTATATCAATTATGTAGTGCATTCAAGCACAACCCATGTTTAATGGCTATTCTAGAGAGGATCAAGCATTTCTAAACCTTTATGAATGTTACTTGACATATATTTGCATAATCTCAAATTCCTTCGTGAGGTTTCTTGTAGCTATCAATGTATCCTATATAGGGTTTAGAATGATTTCTTTTAATTAAAAAAATAAATAAATGATGTATTTCCCTGTAATTAGATAATGTGGAGATCTCCTAAATCTACCCCAGCACACTATCCTCTTTGGCACTGTATTCATTACTCCAGCTACTAGGGTTTTGTATGTGACATCTTTAATATCTTCATGACCGTGGCTTTTAAATAGATCTCAGTCTTTGCTTTAATCCTTTTCATGGTAACCCTTGAGTTCCATAATCCACCTTCAATCTCTTCTAAGAACGTTGTCTTAAGCTAGACCGCATAGTATGCATATAAAGCAAGTCCTTCATACTTACCATTGTTCCAAACCACCACTCACTACCTTGCTTAAAATGTTTCCTCCATAAACACAATAGCATGTTTTAAAATCATGGTTGCTAGTGATTGACCATTAAGGTCACCACTTTCATCATGAAGATACAATGAGATTTTTGTCTTCAAACTCAAGGCATTATGGAAGATAAAATTGTGGAATTGTTTGTTGTGTACGATTTGATTTTCTTGGGCATTACTTCATCAGCTTTACAACTTCTTTAAGATCGGGTACTGCACCCTCAACTGCAATCTCAAACAACTCACTCACTATCACTTGAAGATTCCTTTCATGAACATCCTTCTATAAAATCAAACTATGCCCTATAGACTGCCTACTTACTATAGGGGACTCATTGTTTCATAGTATTGTAGTTCTTAAGATCCTTCAACCTTATTGACACTACTTCACAGTCCACAAGGTATTATTCACTATTATCTCATCTTTGATGAGTCTCAAAACACTGCTCAAACATGCAATCCACTGCCTCCATTATACATTAATGGCTAAGAAGAAACATTGAACCTATGATTACCACTGTTACTTCATTTAGACAGTCATTCCCTGTTTGCATTTGCCATGTCTAACACTACCAAAAGCATTTGAAAAACCCTTAAGGTCAGCAAGGGAGTAAGGAAACTCACTGTTAAAATCTCCACTTTACTATGCAAGGTTTGAGCTTTATTATCTTGTCACTGCTCAGCCTCTTTTTGACTGTCATTCTTCTTACTGTAGATTGCATTTACAAATGTTACTAAGCTACATAGTGTGATTGTTATTGGCTATAATCTTTAGATTGCAAGATTTTGTTATTAACTACAATGTCTCAATCTTTCTGGTATTGCAACCTCACTAATCCACTATAGTTATTGTTTATGTTTCTACGAAGGCCTAGGGTTTGTACCCTAATCATGCTCTTATCAATGCTTTTGTTGTTTTTTATTAGGGCTCTCTCAATGTTGAGGTCCCTAGGGATAAGCTCGTCATAAGAAGTGACACATTGCATTTTTAACTAAAAGGATAAATCTGTATTGACATTAGCAATGATGATTCTGACTTGTTGCTCCTTAGGAATGGGTCACTTGCTCTTACTAGCTCGCTACCTCCATCGTTGTAGGAAGTTTGCGATCAAGTTCAATATTCTGATTTTAGGAGTCTTAACGGTTAGAAATCATAGTAAAATCAAAATTTAATAAGTTTTGGAATTAGCATTTTAAAGTGTTTTTTGGGGTCATTAACTTCAGACTATATTCTCTTTTGTAGGGGTGGTTGCATGCCAATTTTTTTTGTGTAAAATATCAGAATTATTAGATAATGGTACCTGTCTATGAATAAAAATTATTGGAGTGTGAGTTTGATATTTTTTGAAGATCTAAATAGTCAAGCTTGGTAAAGAAAAATCATTTCAGATAATATTAGTCTAGAAAAAAATGAAGAGACACTTGATAGAATGTGGGCTAGATTGAAAATAAAGGGTGATGGGAAATGTTATTGACCTTGCAATAATTGCAAGGGCTTAAAGACGAGACGACTTTTAATCACAACAGTTGAGAAACATTGTAGGAAACATGGTCACGTTGAAGAGGGGCATGATTATCGTCCATTGGTAAGTTGTTCATTATATGTATTTATATTGGATTGAATTTGTAAATGTTTATCGCTTTTAATATTATATATATATAATCACTTGACTGCTAATTTCATGGTTTATTTGTGTCTATCATTATTATAAAGGTGGGCACCCTAGGGCAGTATGATATGGGATTATCAATGCCCAAAGAATGTGGGCTTAAAAGTAGACAAACATGGAGCCGCGGAATATCGAAGATGAAGTTAATGATCCTATGGAAGAAGATGGTCATGCGCTAGAAAGCACGGCTGAAGATGATGGTACAATTACATTGATCCATGACACATTTAGTGGCACAACTAATCATGATGATCAAGATGACTTTGATGATGTTCATGATTTACCGTACTTGAGAAGGAAAATGAGCCCCTTTATGAAGGCTCCCAAACAACTCTTTTCTTTACTGTATTGTTGTTGTTGAACTTGAAGGTTATGAAAGGTTTATCAAACATAGCAATCTCACAAATGTTAAGGTATGTTATATATGTCATCTTTTTTCATCTATTTTAATTGTTGTTAGTTCATCACTAGTAAATAAATGATGAAACATGTACCATTAATATTCTTTATATGAACAAATTATTTTTTGTTGTAGATTGATTGGTGAATTTTTGTTACCACCATCAAATATTTTACCTCGTTCATACCTAGATTTATGTGTCATTATGAAAGATATGAGAATGGAGTATCAAGCAATAGATGCATGTCCCACTATCATATTATATATCATAAACAACAAGAATTTGCAAATGTAATCGCCCGTAATGTCATATCGTGATATCACCAGATCAACTAACAAAAAGGTGCCCCTCTAAGGTTCTTTCTCGTTATATTCTCATTATTCCACGTATGCAACGATTATTTAGGTGCGAAAGTTTAGCGCAATTTATGGATTACCATGCACGGAATAGAAGTGGAGATGACATTCTTCGAATGCCTACGGATGGTTCTACATTTAGGGACATGGAGGAAAAATAGCCACACTTTAAAGAAGAATCTCATAATCTCAGGCTTTCATTGGGAGCGGATGGTGTCAATCCATTTGGAGAGCTGAGATCTATTTACTCAGTGTGGCCTGTTTTTGTTATCAACAATAATATTCCTCCATGGATGTCAATAAAGAGGGAGCACATAATGTTGTCAATGATTGTTCCAGGGATTTGTTTACATCAATTTTCTTTAATGTAGTATCATCTCATTTGTCTTATTTGTTGCATAATGACTTATATTTTTTTCATTCAATAGTCATTACATTAATTTATATATATTGCACTAAAATGGTTATAATAATTATGTAATGTTTATGTTCATTCAACTAGGTAAGTACCAAGTTAAAGATATTTATGTATATATCGAGCCTCTTATCAACGAGTTACTAAAATTATGGAATGGCGCCACTATGTATGACGTCTCTAGACCAATAGGATAAATACAATTTCAATTCCATGCAATGCTTGTATGGACAATTCATGATGCCCCAGGGCTAACACATTTTTGTGGTATGTTATAACATTTGACTACACTGTAACAATATTTAATTTGATGAAGTAGATATCATGCATGTTTTTAAAATAATCTATTCATTATATATAATTAAAAAAATTGACATATTTAATCCAATTATATATGATCTTGCAGGTCTTCACACAAAGGGAAAATTTACATGTCTAATTTGTGGTCCAAAGATGAAATCTCATCGTTCAACAAGTTTAGGAAAGCAGGTGTTTGATGAGTATAGGCACTTCCTCCATAGAAATCATAAGTATCGAACTACTGAAAAATATCTATTCAATGGAAAAGAGGAGACTACATCAAAACCACGAAGAATGACACCTCGCTTATGGAAGTTGGAATATAATAGAATTAATCGTCAAGGTTATACATCGGATCAAACTGTTTATCTATCATATATGATATGTTTTGAATTTATATTTTTATATTGTGTTGTGTTTACTCATGTTGTAATTGACAATGATTGTCGTTGTTAATTTGTTTAACTTATATGCTTCATGAAGGTCGTCAAGGAATTAATGGCTGGCTTCCATAGGGACTGAAAAGTTATCCCAGACAATTTAGTAGGTTACAGTCCTATTATGAGTAGCTACAAATTGTGCATTTGTTTCATACAATGCATATCAAAAATAATATAATAGAAACGTTATCGAAAATATTGGATGGAAGGCATGACAAAGAAAAAATTGTCAAAATTTGTAGTGACATTTAGGAAGCCAATCATGCAATGAAAAATGTCATTCAATTAAATAGTGATGGAGACAAAATTAATATAAGTTCTCTTCCTTGGTTATTAACAGAGCAGCAAAGCAATGCTATAAAATAAGTCATACGAAAATTTTGATTTCCCACAGGATTAGGTACAAACATAAAAAATATAATAACAAAGAAAAGTGAATTTGAGTCAGGGATGAAAACGCATGATTGTAATACCTTCATTACGGTAATTATTCTAGTATATTATATACACTTATATAAGGCATGTACTTTTCAGTGTATTTAGTTTACTACTTTTGGAAAAATAATAAAAAAATTATTTTATAATTGTTGCAGTACATTCTACCTCTATCTCTCCTAGAAAACTTTGACAACAATGTCAAGAAAGTTATATATGATCTTGGAAAATACATGAGGTAAGTAGCGAGATTTGTTCAATTCATTGTATACATCTTATAATTTCCACTTGTTTTAGTTTTTATGTAATATATTGTATATTTTTGTTAAATCTCGTTAATATATTTGTGCCTTGAATCACTTGTAGATGGCTGTCATCTAAAGAAATCTATAAAGAAGATATAAATTATTGAAAAGAAAATCTCGCCTAATGTGAAATGGTGCGTCTACCTTCTTAACTTTTTTCTTAATGCACAAGAACACTACCTCATACAATTCAAGTTGAGGAGATTGAATTGTGTGGACCTATACACACACAAGGTCAATGGATGGTTGAGAGATTACCCTTGAAATTTTTTGAAGCTTCGCTTAATAAAAGAGCACATCTTGAGGGTTCTATGGTGGAGGGATATATGGGTATACCGCATCATGTACATTAGTGAATATCTTCCTAAGTTTGCAGCAAAGATCCATGTAGATCACATTTGGGATCCCAACTCCATTAACAAATTCGAAAGGGAGTACCTGATGGGGAAAGGTAGATTGAGAAAAGTGAGAGGTAATTATAAGATGGTCATGAAGATTAATTGGAATACATTTTACATATGGTTTTATGTATATTGTACTTATTTAATTTTTAATCTTCAATATACATCAATTATAAATTAAGGTCGTATACTGTGGTATTTAACTAATTATACGTCGTTTGTGAATTTCAATTTATTTTCGTACAGTTGGTCAAGAGTGGGATGCACTACATTTGTACATCGCCAACAATCTTGATTGGATGATGGTATGGATTGAATGATGTCAACAATCTAGTTGTGCATTAACATGGGAAGGTGTGGCTTCATTGGTTAAAGAAGCTCATTGTAATGGAGATTCCAATGTTACACAAAGGGAAATTGATTTAGCATATGGTTTAAGAGATAAACAGGTACGTATAAATATATTAATCACCCATATTATTTAATTATTTTCAAGCATATTGATGTATATATATCTTGAGATTGTTTTCTTTGCATACATTCGGCCAAGAATAAATATGTTTATCAACTGACAATATTGCAATAATTTTTACATGTTTGACATATTGCAGGTGAAACACCACAAGGCTATGTGGTACAATGGTCGTAAATTTTGAATCAGAATGTTGGATGACATGAAAAAACTTACATTCTCGATTTAATCAAGCAATTTTCTCGTGTGGACTCACGTTTCATCTAGAAGTGACATACATCCAAGCCCTAAAAATCGATATCATGGGATTTTGGATGATATAATTTTGAGTGTGACTTAAGTCCTTCAGATTAATTATGTTTTTCATCTCATGGTACATGCTACAATTGAATGGAAATGATCCTGAGAGAACAATTATTAAACATGATAATGGATTTACCATGGTTAATACAAGGTCGATCGAGTGAGATGGAAATGAGCCCTATGTTCTTCCAAGCCAATGTGAGCAGGTATTTTACTTAGAGGTTCCAGGTAAACTGGGTTGGTCATTTGTTGTTAGACATGATCCAAGAGGAAGGCCGGTAAAGTATAATGTAGTGGAAGAAGAAGATACCGAAGAACTAGAAGATGATGTAGATGATGATCAGGATCAACGGTTAGTTGATGATGTCCCTGACAAAGATGTCGAAGAGGAGGAACTAGATGATGATGATGTAGGAGTTAATGTTCATGAAGATGATATCCATGTGGATTCAATGACATTATCGTAAACCGGACATCGATGATGATGATACGATATGACCAATCCTTACAATGTCTAACTGATCGGATGATATAGACAAAGAGTTGGATGAAGAAGAAGATCAACGACATTGAAATGTATGAGTTATGTGATTATATTATCTATTTGATATTAATTTCTTGATAGAATTATATTTGACTTATGTGGTTACATAATTAATTCATGATGTTTTTAATTTTTATGCCATTACATAATTAATTTAATGATGTACTTTTTAATGTTTGAAAGGTCAAAAAATTAAACATTTCAATAGTGATGTTAACAACTTTGAAATTAGTGTGTTTTATGTTTCATGTGATCATAAAAAGATTAAAAAAAGTCGGGCTTGTAGAGGTGGTTGTTTAGTGGTTGACATATATGTTGGTTCTTTTTACAATGTAACTAGGTTTGTCTTCTAATCTACCTATGGAATTTCCAATTCCAATTGAAGGTAGCTTGAAAGACCTAGACCAACTGACGAGGACTTTAAAAGCCTCCTACACTTCGGGCTCTGCAAGACCCGGGAGGGTGATCTCTTAATGTGTTTACAACCTCTCCACCATTATTATAAACAAATTAACAATAGCATGATCTCACTCTAATAGCTATTGGGTGTTGTCATAATAGTATTTCTATAATTCCCGAGGAATAATGAATAAATCACATATTTTTAGAAAATATAATGATTTAAGCCTTTTAAAGTTTCATTTAAAGCATTCCAATTGAAGAGGGTTTGATCAAACTATCTTAGATCAAATTCCCTTGAATAGAACCTCCCTAGTTTTAAACCATACCTATAAATCATAGTCTCGAGTCATCAAGCAAATTGAATGATTAGATCATTGATGGCTCCTACTCTGTTTGAAAGCCCTTACCATTGTTAAAATGACCTCACTTCAAGCCATCAATTATAATGTAACAATGTGTTACCCCAATCATTGAAATTCTTCACCAACTCCTAATCTTCCTACTCAAGTCATCTAGTAAGGTCTAAAAACCTTGCAATGATTTTACTAACACATGAGTAGGCTTTAATGATTGGGGTCTATTATTTATATCAAACCTTGAGGCCTTATACATGATATCTAGATCACTGGCCCTAGGGATCCAATTTTCAATTATTGGTATCGCTACTTCCTGATCCCTATCAATATTCTTTATTGCTACTAACATCAAAGAATATAAAGAATGTATAGATAGCAATTTGCTATCAACCTTTTCATTTAAATGCCTCAAAATAGTAGTAACAATTTCCTTTTGCTTTAAGAGAGATTCCTCCTCACTTTTCTTTAATGATGCCTGCAATTCATCAATTTTTTGCAAGAGATGCTTCTTTGTAGGATTGATAGAGCACTCTGTTTATTCTTCAACTTCCTCTAAAGAAAGGTTGAGGACATGATTCTGACTAGGAGATCCTAGTGTGGAAACAATTGGAGAAGCAGGAGGCACTGACCCTGCAGTGGAAGGTAATGTACTAGTTCCTAGAGCACTTGATGTCTCCCCAATCTTCGTATACCTAAACCTCTCCACTTCAGTTTGCAACTCAACATTTTTCTGCTGCATCTTACTATACTCCTCAATCAAAAAGTTATATTTTTCCATTAAGCTCTTCCTCTCAGTGTCCTCCCTTTCAGTAGTCGTTTAGGCCAATTTGGCCACATTCATAGTCAAATTAGTGGTCTCAGTGGTTGAGGTCTCTGAAGCTCTCTTTATTATCAATCCTCCCTTGAAATTTGGATTAATATCAGAAACATCTAGTTTTCTCCCTTGTGGGGCCAATGCCCAAATTGCTAGAGTTTCATATTCCTCACTGAAAGAAGATTTTTGCAATG
>VDFB02295073.1:0-62866 GCA_007258455.2 Sequoia sempervirens
ATGTAAAATGAAAAAGAAAATTAGATATCTAAAAGAAAGAAAGGATTGAGACAAAAATATAGAACATACCAATGCATCGAAAAATATGTTCATAATTGAAAAAGATATGAAAACCAAATTCAAGAAGAAGAAGAAATATGGTAAGTGTATGAATAAAGGAGAGCTAATTAGAACTAACTCAAAACAACAATAAAGGAAAGCAAATGGAGATGGAAGAGGAAAATCATATGTGAATTGAAATAATATATAGGAGCAAAAGAAGGAAGAGCAAAAGAGGGTGATCATATGAACAAAATAAGTAAGCATTCCCTGCAAACAAGGAAGATGAAAGAGAGAACATATCTATAATGGAATAAGAATAAAAGGTGAGAAATACAAATGTATAGGAATAAGCTTGGTATTGCACATGTGAAAGCATGAATAAGAATCTGCAAGGAAATCCATGGCCATTAATAATAAAAATAATAAGAAAATAATTATAGGGATTACATTACAAAGTTGGGCAATATTCGTGTGTGAATAAATGAGAGCTAATTAGAATAAACCCAAAATAATGATAAGGGAAAGTAAAGGGGGACAAGAGAGGGAAATTCAATGTGAATCATTGACATAGTATATAGGAGTGAAAGAAGGAAGAGCATAAGAGTGAGATCATACGAACAAAATAATTAAGCATTACCAACAAACAAGGAAGATGAAAGAGAGATCATATCTATAATGGAATAATATTAAAAGATAAGGGAAAGTAAAGGGGGACAAGAGAGGGAAATTCAATGTGAATCATTGACATAGTATATAGGAGTGAAAGAAGGAAGAGCATAAGAGTGAGATCATACGAACAAAATAATTAAGCATTACCAACAAACAAGGAAGATGAAAGAGAGATCATATCTATAATGGAATAATATTAAAAGGTGAAAGATACAAATGCATGGAGTAAGCCTAGTATTGCACATGCAAAAGCATGATAATGGAATAATATTAAAAGGTGAAAGATACAAATGCATGGAGTAAGCCTAGTATTGCACATGCAAAAGCATGAATAAGAATCCGCATGCAAATCCATTTTCATTTATAATAAAATAATTATTAAATAATCCTAGGGATTACATTACAAAGATGGGCAATATGGTAGTGGTTCTTTCAATCATGGGATATATGTGTCACTACCAATAAAATTTATTATTAAGAAAAACAAGAAAATTATTGGCTACAAGATAGGTCAATATTTACGAATAAAAATGTTAAGGTTGCAAATATGTGCAAATGTCTACCAAGCACTCACATTATAAAACATAAAATGCATGAACTAAATAAACATCAAAAAACCTAACTAGAGTTGTATTAAGAAGTTCAAAATGAGAAATTATGGTTGCATATTTTCCTTGACATCTAATAGGATGTGTATTTGAGGATTGATCCCATCCAATGTCAAGCATGCCTAGTTCCTCTACTTTCATCTTTGCATGCTTAGTCTAAGTGTTTTGATATGAATTTATACCAATGAACATCAAATTTGGGTATTAATGATTGTTCTTAGGTACCAAAACAACTTTGCTTATTTGAATAAGGGGGTCATTTACAAGAAAACCATCCTACATGGCGATGGTGTCTTCTAACCCTATTGTGCTTGTATTTATCACCATATCTCTTATATGGAGGCCATAACAAGACACCTTGGTCATAGTTCATATGCTTGGCCCTAGTACTCAATCAAATCTAGAGATCTTGGAAAGGTTTAGAGTGTAAAGCCATCTTGGATGTTTGATGTTGAAATTACAAATAAGAAAATCAAATCACATGATAGTCTTTCAAATTGAAATAAGAACATATATTGGAAAAATTAGGAAAATGATAATATATCTACTCTCCCCCAATTAATATAGAAATTTATAAAAGTCAAAACATGCATGGATGGTAATAAGTTGTCTTCAAAACATGGAGTATGCTAAAATAAAGAATGTTTGATTCCCTTTAACGTATTTTCCAATACTTTACATTCTAACCTATAATTTGTGTAACAAACCAGAGCCCAACACCCTTGTCTTAGAGTACACCCTTGTCTTAGAGTAGTTTGATAGGAAAGCCTAAAAATTGTCTATTATGGAACTTAAAAATTCACTATGCTTAATTCATTTATTAGGCTATGAATTACATATTCAATCTAAATCAAGATCTATATCTAAACATAGAGCCTACTTTGAAATAAATGGCTATGGTGTTGCTTTTGATCCCCAAGATCGTTCTTAGGAGTCGCAAGGGGAGAGCATACACAAAAGCACATGTCAATGTATACAAACAGATTGCAAGTTAGCGGTTTTTTTATTTCCAAGATCACACTAGGTGCAAGGAAAGAGCATACGTACACACCAACCTATCAAACCTACCATAGAGTTCTTTTTAGGTGCATCAAGGATTCAAATATGTGGTTCAATTTTAAAAACACTAAATTCAAATGTGCAAGTTGTTGGTAAATTTTTAAAACCCAAATTGAAGTGTGCAAGTTGTTGGTTTAATTTTAAGCACCAAATCAAATATGAAAGTTGTATTGTTCTTTTTAAATGCACCAAGGGAAAATGAAATTTGTATTGCTCATTTTAAATGCACCAAATGAAGTTTAAGATTGAATATTAAGTGCACGAAGGGAAAATGAGATTTGTAGGTTCATTTATTTGCACAAATTGAAATGTGAGATTAATTTTGAGTGTGCCAAAAGAAAATGAATCCTAGATTAACTCAAAATCCTACAACACAAACATTAGTAGATTCTTACATCCTTTTCCATCAACTGCCAGATGCTACAAACTGTTAGGTAAAGTCAAAAAAACAAAAAAATGTTAAAGGTTAGTTGAAATAAAGAATTCAAATCAAACTACAAACCTTAACAAACATAAGCACTATTTTACCTAATAGAGGCGTCGAGATTCAAAACAAAGGCGCTACATTGTCAATCATCAAAGGCGTTGACCTTCAGCAAAGGCGTCGACCTTTGAGCAGAAGCATCACACTATACGTGTAAATAGAGACATAAAAATTAGAACAAAAGCGTGGCTTTAGGATAGAGGCATCGAACTTCTACCAGTCAAATGCATCAAGATTTGGTAGATGTATCACCTTTATGCAAAGGCGTAGAGATTTCCTACAAACAAAAAGGACCAGTCAAAGTTGTCAATACTTAACAAATGCACCAATCTTTGAGCTATAAAGGTATTGATATTTTGCAAAGGCATCAGACTGTCACTGTAGAAGCATCACATTGTCACTGTAACCTTCAAGGCTGACAAAAGCTTAAAAAAAAATGTGGGTCCTACCGAGCATGCCAAAATATTGTAGGGGAATTAAGTAAGCATGAATGAATCAATTAAAGTCTAAAACACTAAGAATTCAATCAATTGAGATCATACAAACCCAAACTCAATGAAATTCATTTGCAAAGCATAGAAATAATTAATCTAAATAATTGAACATAAATCAAATAAATTAAATCACAAGGAATTGCAAACCTTCAATCCCATTGTGGATTGATGCATAATTGTGATGTGGATTGCTCAATTTGTGCATAATCCATGTTGCAAAATCTTGATATGAGAGGATGTGGTTCACAAAATAGGCTCTAAAATGCTTAAGAAATGACTCAAGAATTCTAGAGAGTGTCCATGCGTATGAGGATTGTGAATGATTTTCATGTTGATGAAGGCTTGTTTATTGATTTTGGATGTTCTGATCAACAGTCAAGATTCGATCTGAGGATCAGTGGATGAGAGGAAATCAAGGATATGGGTGAGGATCAAGGAGGATCAATGGTTGAGGATTCATGAGAGCCCAAAATATCCCTAATTTCATGGAAATAGGTTCAAGATATTCTAAATTGGAGTGAAGAATTTGAATTTGAAAAGAGAATATTCTTTGTGCAAGTTGAAGAGTTGGAGGAAAATTAGCCAATTGAACAATTATGGAAATTATTTAATTGTGAGGATGGAAAATCTGGTCATCTTATTTTTACCCATTAATGTCTTGGGTGAAAGCTTAGGGAATTGCATGTTGTCTTCCAAAATTTATTAAAGTGATCATTCAATCAATAAGGTTTTTCTAAGGTGAAAATCCTTAGATAACAAACTCCAAATTAGTTGTTCACCAATATCATCCAATTTTTCAATTGTAAGAAGAGACATTAAGTGAATCTTTGTTTTCAAGTTTTAAATTGTTGTAAGTCATAAGGTTGAATTTTATCTCAAAAATATTATTTCCACATATCTAAGGTTAAATTTTTAGGCACAAAAGAAAAAAAATTGTAGTTAGGGAAATGGACTAAAGTAGAGAATGAGTCATTTCATAGCATGTAGGGTTTTGATCACATAATACTAAACTAGATCATTGATAATAGTTTATAATGAAAAGTATACAAGTAACTCATGGAGCTAAATTTTTACTTCCTCTTTATCATTACAAAAATACATTTATTTTTAGTTAATCTTTTATCTCCTTATTCTAGACCTCAATTGATTTATTATCACTTCTCTACTACTTGATCCTGCATATTAAGAATTTAAACTTGGATGGGAAATGGATAAATTAAGGAACAAATTTGGTTATAGGAATAAATGTAGATGAAATAAAATAAGGTTCAATTTATGTGTCAATTTTAGCAAAAGTCACACCTCTTGTACACTTGACAACTAGATCAAATTGAGCCCAAAATGAAGGTGAAAAAGGTTGCAATTTTTACCACTATAATTTTAGGCCTTTAAAAGTGGTTATTGACTAATACTATCGGTATTGATGAATATATTTTTTTGATATATCAAAAAGCGAAACTATGGGGGTCGAACCCAAAATTACAACGATAAAAGATTGTTGTTGCAGAGTCTAGAAAATTTAGACAAAACCAAAGATTTCCTTCAATTTCCTAGTGGGTCGGGGCTCCCAATCACCAAGGTAGCTCAAAAATCCTTCGAAGTATCCTTTTTTGGTTGCCCACTGGGAGCAATCGAGAGGGTCAAGATTGACGCCAACTCCTCCATAGTATATGATCCAAAGAGTTCCTTTAGGAGGGTTATGTTCCCCATCACTTCCATGGTTTGAGCATCAACATCCTCCAAATTAGAAATGGAATCCACGGGCCATTGTACAATAAGGTGAGCAATGGATATACACCACCCAACCACATTCATATCCATATAATACTCCATCGCTTCATGTCACCCCGCCTTAACCAACATGCACCATCTCCTTGCTCTCTCTAGCTTGCAGAATCCAAGCCATAAAACATTGCCACCGGATCACCTCAGGAACCTCCACCACATCCACGTTGAAGATATTTTTTAGTTTGTTATCCGTTATTGCCCCTTTGAAAGCCGTATGCCTCTCTTTCACTCCCAGGCTTATAGTCGATTTCATTGCAGATAATATGCAGAGACAAGCCGCCAAGACTTGGTATTAAACTACAACAACCATCATTAATTCTCCCTTGCATCATCCTCCACACCTGCTTCACCACCTCCATTAGCGTTCAACACCAACTTGCCCATCAATGCTCTTGATGAAAGTGTTTTCAAAAATAATCTGCCTCATCATTGCCCTCACAATAAATATAGGCTATCTTGAATTCTTTGAAATTTATAAGTCCCTTCAATATACAAGTGCGAATTTTTTCAAGATTCCAATTTGGATTAGTCTCTTTGCAAATTATATTAATTGTGATTAGTGAGTCTTCTTAACTCTCATTCATTTGTTCAAATAGGATGAAACAAAAAAAAATCATCCTGATGATGAATCACGGAGACGTTGATAAAAAAAAAATTCTACACAATCAAAGCCAAAAACAAAATTTGAACAGCATGATGGATTGTGGAAACTTGATATCTTTAACCCATTCGCTTGCAAAGGTTGATCTCCAACCAAGCCGCCTACATTTCCGCTTTGTTATTGGTGCCCTCCCCTATGTTTATGGTCATTTTTTCTAGAATATTTTCCGTATGATCTCTGTCGATGCATCTAACACCAGTTGGGCTAGGGTTGCCCTGAGCAACACCATCAAAATTCATTTTGACCCATCCATTATCTTGGGTTGGTGGTTAGATCAATCTAATGCTTCCCATAAACCAGAGAGGTATTGATGAATATTTTATCATCTATTTATTTTTAATATAATATAGTTAGGATAGTAGTAACATTAGATTTAATTTTAAATGATGTTGAAATGATGTTAAAATTTATATCACTTTAATTATTTTTGAAAATTTACATACTTATCACTTTTTGCATGCTTTGTAATAAAATAGTTATTATTTCCTCTAGTTATGTGAGGAATAATAATATCCAATTTTTTTTATCTGATATAAATTGAGATGAAACATATTATTGTTGTTTTTAATTAAAATTTAAACATTTATTACTCTTTCAATATTATAAAGAAAAATATATAAATAATAAATAATTTTGAAATTGGTTGAAAATATATATAATAATGGGTAGACCCATTATCGCATGTCCCACTTTTGGGACATCAAAAGTTTACATGTTTAGGGAGAAACTTTTTAGCATACACCTTTGTTTAAAAGTGGTTGCACAATCACTTTTGAACAAAGATAAACCCGTGTTTTCGTATTTATGAGATTTTTAATATTCTAATAATTTTTAAGTCATAGAAGGCACCTTTAAATGAAGCTCCTTGGATTCCTTCATTTGAAAGTACCTTCAAACAAAATCCCTTGGATGTTGGTGCTTAGATTTATTTTATTTTAAACCTTGGGTTCGACTAGAAAATGGAATCAACATGATAGGAGATTGTTACAACATTATAGTCTTCAGAGGAAGTTTTCTAAAGAGTATAGTTTTGAATATATTTAATTTGATTATTATATTTATTTTTTTATTTTTTATTGAACATAGGTTTTTCACCAAACATCAAGGTCTTTGTTCCATGCATGCAAGAAAAATTAAGAAACAAATATTTTTTTAATAAAATATCTATGCACTAGATATTGATGTCCTTGTTTCAAAATAATAATAATAATTTTGATATATATGAAAAAGTTTATGCAATATGGAATAAACCTATATCTAAATTATAATTAATTTCACTTCACAAATTAATGAAAAATAAAATATACAACAAAAAGTTATAAAAAATGTTTTTTACACTAAATATTGGTGTTACCAATTTATGTTTAAAAATTTATGATTTTATCCTTTTTTGTAAAAAAATAATGTGATATGGAATAAATGTTTTTGATTAAGGAACAAACAGGTTTTGAAGGGACCCGAAACCCTTTACAAACATATTTTGAATGGATCTGGAACCCTCAACCAGAAGGTTGTCTAAAAATAAATACAAGAAAGCACAGACAACCAAGGATCAAAAGGAAACCAAGGCCAAAGAACCACAACCAACTACAAAGTGACAAGAGCCAGCAACCAGCCAAGAACCAATCCCCAAACAAGAACCATCAAGATTTACATTTAGAGTTACTCTTGTGGGAGCAGAGAGTCATGTCAAAAGGAGGCTTAGAGGACTTCTCTTTCTTTCCCTTTACAGTGATCCAACCCTCTTCCACTTGCACTGCCTTGTCAAGCCAATCCAACACACCATTATCCTGAAGAAGAAAGCTTGCAGCCGTTGTCTTAGAGATTTGAACCATGTTCCTCCCTGCAGGTGTGGCCATATCAAGAGAGCCACCCAAAATGATGGCCGAAGCACCATTACTAGAAACGGCAGCCACAGGCCCAGTCTCGTTCTCTTTAGGGGTTTCAACATTGTAGTCTTGCATAGCAACATCAACCCCTCCAATAGAGACATTCGAAGAGGATTCCCTAAGGCCCTGTGAATCCAAAGCAACTACCTTAGAAAAACTCCTAGGTTTGTTCTCAACCGTATAATGTTGCTGAGAAGCACCTTTCCACCATGTAGCCTTCATGGCTTTTTTATCAAAACCACATTGTGTAGCAGCATGACCTATTTTAAAACATTTTCTGCAACGGAAGGGAATCCCCTCATAGTCCAAAGATTGGACCCAAGACCCCTTAGAAGATTTAAGAACTATCTCAACAAGCAACCCTTTTGAAACATCCATTTCGACCAGTATGCGGGCAAAGGTGGAATGAAAAATATTAGAGGATTCATCATCCACCAACAAAAAGTCACCAAGGGCTTCACCCACTTCCTCTAGAAGAGGATCAACCCATAAATGGAGGGGAAGATTAGGCAGTCGAACCCAAATCATGATCTTATTGAAAGTTTCAGAAGCAGGGTTGAAATTAGAATGCCAGGGCTTAAGCATCAACAAATGTTTGTCCTCCCAGCTAAAAAAATTGTCACATAAAATTATATTTCTATCCTGAGCATTATCAAACTTCGCAACAAAAAAACCCTTGGCCATGGGGAAAATATGAACTTTACCAGAAATTAGAGGCTCCCATTCATGAGAGATCTAGGAATGCAGTTGAGGGAGGCTAGGCCAAAAACCCCTAAACCGACAGATCATCCCATGAACGGAGAGCTCATAGACATTCTCTTCTAGTTCTTCAACCGTTTCCTCCTTCAGATCAACCGAGATGGTAGAAGCAACAGGGAAAAAACCACCGAACGATAGTCTACTATGCCCTAGTTTTGGAGTCGTCGTCCGCACAGCAAGGCCTCTACCCCTTCTGCGCAAAACGCCAGCCCCCACAACTCTATCTGTCGCTGCCTTCTTTCTGTGGAAGTCTCGTCCCTCGCCATTTCCAGTGGCACAGGTCATAGTCATCTCAACCTTCGCTGTATTTGTCCCATCCTTTGCCGTATTCATCCCATCCTTTGTCGTATTCATCTCAACCTTCGCCATTCTCATATGATATGGAATAAATGTTAATTTTTAAAATACTATTAAATATAAAAATTAGTTATTAAAACTTATTAAAAAAAATCATAAATCATTTTAATTTAAAAAAACATTTAAATTCTACATATGAAATCTCAAAAATCACTAGTTTACACCATGTTTAAATTTTTAAAGGTTTAATTGCTATAAGTGACATAAGGTGAAAATTTGGTTAAAAATGTTGATCTCAATGTCTCATTTTGGCCAAAAAAAGGAACACATTATTATGGGATCACCCTAATAGCTAGTTAAATAGACATTATGGTGCAATGGTGAACAATGTATACCTTATAATTTTATTTTATTTTTTGCACCACATTGTGTGATTGTCCTAAGTACTTGGACCCAACACATGATGTTTGATTGATTTGACACCCCCATTGACCTCAAACTCAAATTGATGATTAGAAAAAAAACTTAGCCCCTACTTATATGATTCCCATATCCAAAATTACCATTTTCCCTATCAAGTGCAATTAATAGTACATATTTGACCCACATTTTTAAAATTTAAATTTCACTCTAGGCCTAAGCCAAGTTGCTTCTAACAAGTTTTTGTGTTAACTCTCATGCTAAAAAATCTAAATTGTGCCCCTGGAACATGTATAAAAGGACATCATCTACACATTATTTGATGTTCACTTTGCATCTAGATGCCACTCTCCCTATCTAAAATGGCTCAATACTAGCATCTGCACCACTCAAAATCACTCACACCCTTGTTAGAATACCATTTTGCATTATTTATATTGGCTCACCATTTTTATCAAATTTTTTTAAAACCCTAGTTTTGTACTAGGTCTTTGCATCGCCCTTTTGGGTTTTATTTAGCTATCAAGTTTTAAACACTCATTGCTATCTCAACCACATCATTGTCACTTGTATTTTATACTTTTTGTCTTCCAACATTTATCAATTTTTTTCAATTGACTTGCTTTTATTAGGTAAAGTTTCTTGTATAATAAACTCCAAAGGTGTTCATAACCATTTCCTAATTTTCCCATTGCAAGTAGATATATTAGGCAATTCTTTGTTTATAGGTTTTGAAGGTTGCAAGGTCAAATTCCATAGGATAAGGCCATTTCTATAAATATAGTATTAGATATATAGGTGTAGATTGTGATGCCCCAAGATTTTACCCAAGACATTACTAGTTAAAAAGTGAATACACAAATATATAGTCATGTAATTATGACACAAAAATATCACAATGCATACCTATGCACTAGAGGTATCATGACCCAACATAATGACAATCCTTGAATGTGATGACAATGCACAAGTCATGAGTACACAAGAAAATTATTAATAATTTTATGTGGCAAGCTCATCATGATGATTATACAAGAGGGAAAAGTTTTCCTTGACCAATGTGAAATGGTACAAGAGAACTAACCCCCATCTCTCATGTACAAATAAGAAAATAATGAAAATATACTTATATTTCCTAGTACTAGAAAAATCAAGATAATTCCATTCCATAATGAAAACCATAAGGAATGTTTAATGATAAGGAAATGGCATCCAAACCATTTAAGGAATATTTGATGAGGAGGTTGAATGGTATGGAGAATCACTATCTTGACCTAGTCTTGCAATATAATGTTTATTTACTCTTGAGGTGCAAGCTATGAAATATAAGAAAGAATAATTGAAAAAGGTTATTAAACTTGGCCAAACCAAGTAGGCAAGAAGTCAAGTAAAATACTAAGGGTCAACCTTTCTTAATGAAACTTTTCCCCAAAAAGTCATCTGCTACTCACTATTTTTTATTGTCCCTTATGGGAATCATTCACCCCTTCTTCTAGTGATATGTTCAACTTAGTAGATAAGCATTCACTATAGGATTGACAATAGTTCACCCCTTTTGATCAAGTTCACCTCTTTCTATTAAAACATATAAACTTAGTGGGGGAAGAGCCTAGACAAACCCAATAAGATTTAATTTGACTCCAAAATTAACATCAATGAAGTTAGAGGGTTTACCAACATGTCTAAAAACACATTTAACCCTTATAATAAATATATAGCCTTCAAAATTTTAAAAAAAGAATATAAGACAAAGGCTACTGTTTGGACAAGCCAATGTAGGCCCATAAAGGTCTAACACTAAATATGTTGTAGCATCCTTGCTTTAAGAGTTGTTATAAAAATGGTTTGAACCAATTCAATTTATAATATGATTAGAGTTTAGTTTTCTATTTTTAAAAACTGTGAAATCAATAAATTCATTTTAACCAAAAATACTATTAAGGTGACATACACATTCATAAACAATCTACACTCTTAATCCATCAAGTTGAATGTATAATATCTTTCTAGTGATTCTAACTTAATATTTGCATCATTGTTAAACTGTAGCATAAACAACATGTATCATCTTAACTTTCAACATGCAAATTATGCCTACATATTATAAAATTAGGACATCACATTGTAATAAATCCTCATACAACAAGAGACTAAACCAAGTTAAATGATGACATATACAAATAATATCGTAATGATTCTCATCCCAAATTTGGATTGTCCAATATCAATATAAATAAGATCAATAATATATAATTTTTATCACTTTAATCAAGGATAACATTGCCCCACATTACAACTCTTCCAAGAAACCAACAATAGAAAGCTAAAACTATCAAGATGCCTCAAGATCCTAGCATGCCTTCTAATGATTATATCCAAGAATCTAATAGGTCCTAAGAGTGATTGAAACACTAACCAACCATGCGGAACCCTAAGGCCTAATCCTTTGAATTAGGAAACAATCAACTAGGTAGTCCAACTGAAAGGAAGCAAGGTGTGTAAAAATAAATTCCTACACCAATCTATTGAGGAAAGATTGTGCAATTTTTTTAAGCCCTTAAATAATTACTGTGGAGATACACATTTTAGGAAATATAAAAACATCACCACAAATAAATGCACATAATACAATATGTATGTGGGAAAAAACGTTTGGGGAGAAAAAACCCACACTCCAAGAGCCCACTCAATGTATTATAGTAAAAAATATAGTTACATACACTCGTAGAGAAGGTTACTTCCAAGAGTACACAAGTGTTGAATTATAGAATAATTCTGACAATATAACAACACCTGGAAATGGTCTCATAATACAACTTCATTCCTAACACTTGTATTTATAGAGTTTACATGTGTAAATAAGGAATCTTCTAAAGTGGATGCCTAGAAAAGGCCACATGGAATAATCTCCAATGTTGCATGTATGGAAAGCTCTACATTGCATGCATAACACCTCCTTGCATGCAACATACAAAGCACATGCACATTAAAAACTCAACATGTAAAATACTTGCATGTGTGTAAAAACCGCTTTATATCCAAAGCACCTATACACATAACTCACACCTATCATAACAACTTTTTATTTTCAAATTTTTCATTGACTTGAGTTAACATCAACAAATAGGACCCAAAAAATGACATCACCAAATGTACATTAATAATAACATAGGTGTGTAAAGGGGAAATCAAGAAGCATAAGAAATCAAACATTAATGAATTAAACAAGATTCAATTCAAAGAAAGATAGATTCTATACCCATTACACATGAAATAAATAATACAAGATTACTGAATACAATGAAATTAGGCAATGCAAACAAGAAAGCATACAATGAATACAACTAATTATATTGTTACACATCTCATGTCGAAGTGTATCTACAGTGATGTTGAATTGTGTTGTATTGATGCAAAGCCTCCATTATGCGCTTGTAAAAAAGCTTCAATGTGGTGTGATGGTGATCGAAGATGTGTGTAAAAGCTCTTAAGAAATCAATGATTAATTTAGCATTACTTCATTGCACAAAAGATGTCAATTCCAAGATCATTTTTTAGGATGAAGAGGATTGTTATATAGATTTTACATTTTGAAATGAACATCCCAGATTAAAAAAATTTGAATCAAGATCAATGGTTGAAAGTTGTTGAGAAGAATTAGATTGCTCAATTAGCTTCTGTGATTGAATCAATTAAGGACATTGATTGATCAATCAGAGGAAATAGATTTCCTAATCAATGGAATTGAGGAAATCAGGTTGAGCCTTCAGTGGGATTGAAGAATAGATAAATCAATTAAGAAATAGATGGATTAGTTAGGAAATAGATAAATTAGTTAGCCAATCAGAGTGAGCAATTGGGGGATCGTAATTTTCTCAATCATAAAAGTGGGTGAGGGTAATTAATTAATTAAGCCTTTTTTTGTTGAACATGCAAGTCATGTTTGAATTTTGTGAACAAAGTTGTATTTGTTTTGTTGACCTTTTTGGATGATGTTTTTGAATAATTTATTTATTTATTCAAGTTTAGGGGAAAGTGATTTAATTAAACTATTAAGTAGTAATAATATAATTGACTTAGTGGAATAAGGTAAATTAGCGACTGTAAGAGAGGGGGACCAACCACGTTTAGGGCCCTAGGTCACGGAGAGCCAAGAGCAGAAGGCTTCCCTAACTTACCTCAGCTTAACGAGGTGTTAGGAAATGCGAGACGAGAATGATGAGGACTATAAGGTCTTTCAATCACTTTATAGACTCGAAATACAAAACAGGGCTAGGCGAGCTAGTTTTTAGGTTCAACAATGTGCCTCAGGAAGCTCTCTGCTCAAGGATGAAAGCACGGTCCCAAGATGACAGTGCGACGTGCTGGCGTCTCTCAAGTGCACTAGCATCCGTACAATTAGACAACTAGAGAGACAAGGTTGAACTTTGGAAAACAATCTAACGACCCAACTAGCTACTACTAAAGGGACAAAACAATGCTATGAAGTAAACAAGATATGCTCTAATATGATAAAGTAACAATGCAAGAGTCAAGGTGGCAAGAATGATCTCATAAAGGAATTCGTTCGCCAGCTAGCTCCCAAAAGCATGTCCACATACACACAAAGAAGAGGAAATTTTTTGGGTGGTTGTATAGGGGCCTACCTCAGTCAGGCCCCCATTTAGGTGTTTCCACCTCCACAGAAAGCCAAGAAAGTGATAATGGAGAAATAGTATGATAAAGGAGTCAATACAATAAAGAACACTAAAACACTACAAAATAGTAAATGTGCTTACTCAACCAAGTAATAGAGGAGAGGAGTGGAAAACTTACCACCTCCACCAAGAGCACTCAAGGCTAATGGAGGAGAGAATGAGAGTACTCAAGCCTCTATTGCAATGGTGTTGTTCCACTCTTGCTCTACTAAAGTGATGGAGTGAAGTAATTGCTGCTATGGAGTGTAAAAGTGCTTCTAGAATGTTGGAATGGAGACTAGGAAATGCTTGAAGATTGCTTGAACTGATGCAAAAGAAGTTGTGAAGCATGTAGAAGGAGGGAATTTGAAGGAGAGATGAAGAAAATGGCCATATTCGAGTTGGTTGGCCGAAGAGGGCTTTACAAGTCGACTACCAATGAGAAGTGTAATGCCTCTATAAGCTCTAGCCACATGAATCTGCCAAGGACGTAAGTGTGTCGTGCAGATGTCTATGCGCCGCGCGGGCATCCCTGACAGAAATTCCCCCACCGATGCGAAAAATAGGTGCCAAGTGGAATGAAGGAAGCGGGCTTATGTGTAATTTAGCCTCCAAATTTGGTTTTCTAAAGTGGAGAAAGGAAAAACGGGGAATTTTAATAAGGGATGCAATTCACTCCTATACATTTTTCCCCCACTTTAGTGAGCATGAATATTGATGAGTGCTTCAATAAAGTAGATCGAAGAAGAGTAATGTTAGAAGTGTATACCTGAACCATCGAGGAAGCAGGCCACAATCTAACGAACCTGAAGGTGCAAGGAAAGCGAAGGACTCCATAGCTTCTCAGAACTATGAAGCTGAAGAAATAAAGTGTCTTATAAGCCCGTAGACCTGCAAGGAAGGTGTCCCTCAAGAACTCTCACATGGAGGATACCCAGGAAGCGCCCCCCCCAATATCTTTCACATGGAGGAAGCTAGGAAAGCATCCTACAAATTCGTAGACTTGTAGGGAAGGTGTCCTTCAATATCTCTCACATGAAGGAAACCCAAGAAAGCATCCTATAGACCCGCAGACCTACAAGGAAGGTAACCCCCAAGATCTCTCGCATGGAGGAAACCAAAGAAAGTTCCCTATAGACCCACAGACCTATAGGGGAGCCACCCCCAAGATCTCTCACATGGAGGAAGCTCAAAGGAAGCACCTTACAGGCTCTCAAACCTATAGGGAGGTATCCCCCAAGATCTCTCACATGGAGGAAACCCAAGAAAGCACCCTACAAGCTCACAGACTTGCAGGGGAGCCACCCCCAAGATATCTCACATGGAGGAAGCTCAAAGGAAGTGCCTTATAGACTCTCAGACCTACAGGGAGGTATCTCCCAAGATTTCTCACATGGAGAAAACCTAGGAAAGCAGACTCCGCAGAGTCAGGAAGCGGCCATGTAGGCAAGTAAGTGGACAGTTGCGCAGACTGTCAATAATTTGGAAGAATTTCAAAGGGGTCCCTTAGGAACCCGTCGTGAAGAAGGGGTCCACTCAAGGGACGCACAATTTGAAATCAAATATTTTATTTCTCAAATTGATCTATCATCAGGGATCCTTTTGAAAGATGTTCACTTCATCAAGGAATTCGAAAGGAAGAATATTCCCTCATGTGAGGGGAAGGTCGAAGTTGTTCCCACTTTGGAGGAAGGTTTTCAAGTCCTTTCTTTATGAATCCATGATGAAGGAAACATATTCCATTAGGGTTTCAAGTTGAGAATGCGATTCTAAAGAAAGATTTGTGAATATTTTCAAGAAAAGATTCGTTGGGAACGATTGCATTTTCTAAAAATCAGAATGTTGAAGAAAGGAATTGTCACACATGAGAGGGACAACTCAAGCAAAGAAGAGAGAAAGATAAAGAGAAAGAAAAAGAGAAAAACACAAACAAAGGGCACATGGGTAGCTTGATATTTTGGGGTTAGAACTGCTCATAAATATATATATATATATATGTATATATATGTATAGTAATAGCATATAAATGAACTATCATCAACCCCCTACTATATCAGACCATGTGAAGAATGCACGAGAAAAAAAAGTAAAATTAAAAAATTGGGTCAATATGGAAGGGAAGCCTAAATGCCCCCAATGCTTTGCATCGTCCCCAATTTACCGAAAATCAAGCACAAACATGGAAGAATGATGGTACAAATAGAAGAAGGTTTACGACACAAAAACCACACCTATATTCAAGCACCAACAGCGTGACAAGGGTCATCCAGATGCACATAGTATGATCACGGGGGAACACATCACAAAACACACACACAAAAGATCAAGAAGAGGCCTCCTCCTAACATTGATCGACCAAGAGGTTGTTCACTTCCCACTCTAGATCATCGTAGGGGGAATCAGGATGAGCCTGCAATGGTGGGATGTTAAGAGGAGGAGCATCCAACCCTCCCGCAACAAGGGCTAAGGAGGAGGGCCCCGCAAGATCTTCTTCACCGAGCTCTTGTGGAGCTAGGGTTAGCGATTTCACGAAGATCACTGACAAGGCTAGAAATTCATCCACAGAGTTAAACATGCACCCTACAGGAGCATCATGTTTAACTTCAATGGATAGGGCAGGTTGTGCCTGAGATTCATCGCTAGGCTCGCGGAATGACTCGGGAGAAGTGACGAACTCAGGGGAAGCCGAGACTGGTTCCGTCACTGGGACAGAACAAGTCAGTGCAGGGCCACCTTTTGGAGAAGGTGGGCTCCTCTTACATCCTCCATTGCTAGAAGGATCACACTCACCTTTTGCTTCGTCAGAGGAGATGAAATCCCCATAGACGAGGCTACAAGTGCAAAGGAAGAGGAGGAAAGAACCATAGTGGATACAACTAAGGTATTTGTCATATCTACGAGCTTCAGGAAAGGCAGGATATCCAGAACAGACATTAGCAAAGGCGGCTCCACCGAAGGAGTGATGAAAACTTGTACCCCCTTGGGGTTAGGTGCATTTGCACTCGCATCAAAAGTTGGAAGCGACGTAGAACTAGAATGAAGGGAAGTAGGGGGAAGGAGAGAGGGAGACACTATGGGAGGCCCTGAAGCAGGGGTGGTCATCTCTTCTTCCTTCCTCTGTGAGGCAGCTTGCTCAACTAGAAGAGCCTTTTGTTGGTGCTTGCGCTCACGTGCAAGGCAGTTTCTATGACTCTTTGAGTTGGAGGCTGGAGGCTGCGAGGGAACATAAAGCTCCTACTCAACCATGGGAACATCCACTACAACCGTCTTTGGTGGAGGAATGGATTCTTGTATAGGAGTAGGAGGAGCAAGTTGGGGAGCAATGGGGGAGTCGGCTCGAGTGCCTTGGCAATGAGCCTCTTCCCATTCACTGCTTTGGGAGCAGGAGCGGTAGGAGGCCGCAAATAGAATTCCCTTTGAGAACCTTTCTTTTTGTCATATAAGTAATACCATGGTCTGGGGTATTCATTAGGGTGGTTTAAGGTCCTGAGCTTGGGCTTGCACCAAGGAGGTATCATCGGACTTAGCGGATAACCGTCGAGCTGACTCATCCAATATTCCTCCCAAGAAAGAGGAGAGGATGAGGTAGTATGGGAAAAGGAAACCTTCTCTTTTCCTTTACGGGAAGGAGAGGGAGCCGACGTGGACTTCTCCTCTCCCTTCTGGGAAGGGGGAGCAGTCGGCACAGGCTTCTCCTTCTCCTCTCGGGAAGAGGAGACGATCGACTGTTGTATCACATGAAGGGTCAGTTTCTCGGTTGTCCCTTTCCCCCAATCTTATACTTTACACAATTATTGTAAAGTAGGTCCATTCTTAGAGGAAGCAGACCGATTGGGGTGGGCCAAAAGTGATCCAACAGATATCCACCACGGGACACCAAGGGCTGGTATCCAGTGTCATGCACTACATGCACAACACCTTCGTGGGAAAATTTTAAACATTTGTGAACAATGGAGGTGATTCCATTCATGGAAGCTAGCGAGGGTATTCCTAGCTTTAGCCTGAATAAATACGACTTTGGAATAACATTGAAAATAGTGTCAACAGCCCTAGGTCCAACTAGGACAAACAAATTTATCAAGCCGTATGGTTTGAGACACATACCATTGTGCATACGGATGGTAGATTTTTTTCTTCATATTCTTCCCTCTGTAATGAATTTAATACTAATGTTTCTTCTGTAATGACATTCACACGGCTCGCGAGGTCCACCAAGACCCCCATCACAATGTTATCATTGAGGCGAGCAGGAATGTAGAGGGGAGAGGGCTTGTTGTTTAAGGGAAAATCTTGTGACGTGAATGTTATGTCCAACGAACTGGGTGTAGGTAGAGCAGTAGATGTCACCATGACAATGTTAACATAGGCCTCAGTTTGAGTAACAAAATCAGTGGGATCAATAATCATGTTAGCAGAATGTGACGGAAATGAGTTCATGTATATCTGTAATTCACTATTAGCTTTTGTCATTGATTTGTTAGCATTTTTTTTACTCCCATCGAGACAAATGGTACCGTCCATAATGCAATCCTGTATCTCATGACACAACAACATACAATGTTTGGTATCATGTCCATTAACTTGATGGTACTGACAATAAGTGCTCCCATCATACCAATTAGGGTAAGGCTCCTTAAGAGGCTTAGGACTTGGCAAGGTTATGATCTTATCCTTCAAAAATTCTATAAGATAGAAGAATAATATTTTGATAACTTTGTGAACTTTCAATTACATCTGAGGATGTTGTCATCAACATCTACTACTATATTCATAACAACATTTCCTTTCCCAGAGATTGATACGATGGATTTTCCCTTAGAACGAGAGCGTGAGGAGGATCCCCCGAACTGAACAACCGTCTGTTGGTACTCTCGTAGGGTCGTACAAAAATGTGTGAAAGAAGGGTACTTCATAAGAGTGAAATTCTCTTTCCAAGGCCTTTGTAAGTTCCCTATGAATACCTTTTGTACATCAGAATCGGGCAGTTGATACGAGATTTGTAAGAGGAGTGCTTGATAGCACACTATGAAATCAATGATTTTTTTGTTGTCTCCTTGTTTACACCGGACGAGATCTAAGAAGGTCATCTTCGGCCTGATGTTAGCTTGAAATTATCTAAGGAATTGATTTACAAGTTGGTCAAATGAGAAAATAGAATTGTCAGGCAAGGAATAGTACCATTCCAGTGTTGTATCATTGAGTGATTGGGGGAAAAGTTTTGCCATTAATGCATCGTGGTGGAAGAAATCTGTGCACAAGGCGTTAAAGGCGGATACATGTGTCTGCGGATCCCCTTTACCGCCATATTTTTCAAACTTAGGGATTTCCATTCCTTGAGGGAAGGGAGTGTTCAAAATTGCAACCAAAAATGGGCTATGCCAGAAGAAGGGCTAAAAGATAGGCTAGGAAAAAGCTTGGGAGAGACTCGCCAACTGGCTCTGCATCTTACCCATATTTTGAAGAAGAGTATTCAAAATAGGATCATTAGAAGATAGAGGGTTAGAGGGACCTCCTCCAAAACCACCGCCAAAGCCACCTCTGGAACCGCCACCGGTGTGACCTCTGCTAGAACCACTACTAGAGCCACCGCCACTAGTAGGGCCTCCGCTAGAACCACCTTCGCTTTCAAAGCCACCACCATGACCTTCGTCGGAACCATGTCCACCAACACCACCTCCACTACCAAATCCACCGCCACTACCAAAGCCTCCACCACTCATCCTGTCAAAACCTCCACTGGCTAAAGGTGACAAGGGGGGTGAAGTTAAAGCCCAAGGGGACCTTGTTTACTTTGACAATTTTGGGTTTTTCGAAGACAAAAGGGATGCTGATAGAAGGGACCACATCGGCCATGTAGACAGACATGGGAGGCATCAAAACTCCTAACTATCCTTCATAATCTTCAAAAGTGGCTCCTCACATAACACTAGGAGTGTTTAAAGGAGCACATGCTTCTGTCAGACTAGTAAGACTAGCCAAGAGTTCTAAACCTGTTCGATCTTTTCCAATCATGTACTTTAATTCACTAATGACTTGAGTGGCCCTAGCCATCTTCGGGTTCCTTTCCAAGTGATTTTCTAAGGCACCCGACCCTTTACTAAGGGTAGAGAAATATTTCAAAGGGATTTGAACAACCTCATACTCGTCCATCGATGATGGTGTAGGGGATGCAGGAGTGGGGACGTGATCGGTCTCATCAGAGAATCCTACCTCACCCCTTGACAACTGCTCCTGCGTGGCCACACTAACGACACGACCAGAGAAAAGGCCTATAGAGAAACCAATAGTGACCTTCGTCCTTTCCATCAGGAGGTGTCATACACTTCTAACAATATACCTAGAAGTTGTGGACTAGGTTGTGATGCTCATAAACCTTCACAACACTCAGGAATACAACGGTCATGGAGTACATGGGAGAGGTATCAACACCAACGGATAAACAGATGTTGGTTCATGTCAGGTTCACCAAAAATGTAAGAGAGGGGGACCAACCATGTTCAAGGCCCCAAGTCACGAAAAGCCAAGAGTGGCTGCCCTAACTTACCTTAGCTTAACAAGGTGTTAGGAAATGCAGGATGAGAATGATGAGGACTACAAGGTCCTTCAATCACTCTATAGACTTGAAATATAGAACGAGGCTAGGTGAGTTAGTTTTTGGGTTTAACACTATGCCTCAGGAAGCTCTCTTCCCGAGGATGAAAGCGTGGCGCGCTAGTATCTCTCAAGTGCATTGGTGTCTGTACGACCAAACAACTAAAGAGACAAGGTTGAAATTTGGAAAACAAGCTAACGAGCCAGCTAACTACTACTAAAGGGCCAAAAAAATGCTATGAAGTTAACAAGATATGCTCTAATATGATAAAGTAAAAATGCAAGAGTCAGAGTGGCAAGAATGATCTCATAAAGGAACTTTTGCGCCAGTTAGCTCCCAGAAGCACGTCCACCTACACACAAAAAAGAGGAAAATTGTTGGGTGGTTGTATAGGGGCCTGCCTCAGTCAGGCCCCCGTTTAGGTGTTTCCACCTCCACGGACAACCAAGAAAGCGATAATGGAGAAATAGTATGATAAAGGAAGCAATACAATAAATAACACTAAAACACTACAAAACAGTAAATGTGCTTACTTAACAAAGTAATAGAGGAGAGGAGTGGGAAGCTTACCACCTCCACCAAGAGCACTCAAGGCTAATGGAGGAGAGAATGAGAGTACTCGAGCCTCTGCTGCAATGGTGTTGTCCCGTACTTACTCTACTGAAGTGATGGAGTGAAGTAATTGTTGCTATGGAGTGTAAAAGTGTTGCTAGAATGTTGGAATGGAGACTAGAAAATGCTTGAAGATTGCTTGAAGGGATGCAAAAGAAGTTGTGAAGCATGTAGAAGGAGGGAATTTGAAGGAGAGATGAAGAAAATGACCATATTCGAGTTAGTCCACTGAAGAGGGTGTTACAAGTCGACTGCCAATGAAAAGTGTAATGCCTTTGCAAGCTTCAGCCGTAGGAATCTACTAGGGATGTAAGTGTACCGTGCGGACATCTGCGTGTCGCATGGGAATACTTGTTAGAAATTCCCCCACCGACGTGCAAAACAGGTGCCAAGTGGAATGAAGGCAGCGGGCTTATCTGTAATTTAGTCTTCGAATTTGGTTTTCTAAAGTGGAGAAAGGAAAAAAGGGGAATTTGCATAAGGGGTGCAAATTCACTCTTATACAGTGACATAATTAAATAATTGACATTTTCTAATTAATCAAGAGGAATAGAGTTAGATTATGACTTTATTAAATAATTGAAATTTATTTAATTAGTCAAAAGTGATGAAAAAGAGAATTAATTAAATAATTAAAGATTATTCAATTAATAGGGGAAATTATGTTTTTGATGCAAATGGTGTGAAATAGTGAATATTAGATGATAATGATGCCGATGATGAGAAAATGTCATTCATGATGTGTGATAAGTGTTAGGTCATTTTTTACATGTCTACATTTTTCCCCTCTTTGAGACAAAGTATTGGTTGCTTTGTTTCAAAGAATTCAATGTTAAGATCAAGATTTGAAATTTTTTATATGCCCCACTATGCGCTAGCGGTTGGCGGAAAGATGGTAGGACATTGGGTTGCCCCCTCGAGAGGTTGGTTGAAAAAAACATTTTTTAGTTTAGGCTCATGACAAGGTTTCATTTCAGTTTAGATGTGTAGAGGACAAAAAATTAAGCATATAGTACCCTCATTTATAGTTCAGATGTTCCTAAGAGCTCTTAATTTTAACCTAGGAGGGTTTCCTAGGTAAAAAATTAGGGTTTGGGGGGTTAAAATAAGTAATTAGGGTTTAATTTACCTCATTTGCATTCTTAGCCTTAAGTGATTTCTTGCCTCTGGATTTCATGATTTTAGAATTGTCGAGGAGCTATGGCGAGGATTCAAGGAGCCCCACATTGCGTAGAGGTGGTTTGTGAGTTTGGGAGGCCCACTGGCATCAATGCACTAGTATGTACCCTTTCCTTTCTTGTTTTCATCTTTCTATTTTTGAGTAATAAATGCTAGAACAATTTTTAAAGGCATTAGTAGTAATTTTAAGATTTTTATGCTTTAGCATCATTTCTACTGCTTTTGTAGTTTTTATTTGTGTCGCTTTTTCTTTTCTCAACCGCTCTTGTTTTATCTACTCGCTATTGCTTCAAATGTTCGCTCTTTTTTCACTTTTGATTAAAAGTTTCGCTATTGACCTTCTTGTTTTGAAATTTCCGCCTTTGTCATATTTGTGCACTCTTGAGAAAAAATTTCGCTTTTGTCATTTGTGCCGCTTTTGAATTTTTTATTGCTTTTGAAAAAAAAAAGTAACCACTTTAGCTATTTTTGGAAGTTTGAGCCAGTTTGTTTGCAATATTAGGTTAGTTTCATGTTTTTCGTAGCAAATTATTAACATCATGGGTTGAATGGTTGCAGACAATTCTCAAATCACTTTACTTGAGAGAGCGATGACCACATGAGTTGTTCAATTTGATAATTGGTTTCCATGAGCTTGAGCAGGATATCCTAGATGTTGTTGGACTTCGACATATATTCTATATGTCGATGATTAGATGTCATAGAGCTATTGTGCATGTTTTGCACACACGCCTCGCTGAAGGCAGGGACCCCCCTTTTTATTTCTTTGCTTTTTTCCTTGCTCCTTTTGGTTAGCATTGATTTGGGTTTCGGGCCCCTATTTTGAGGTTAGAATGATCATGTACCTTGAAAATTGCAAAATCCATCATACTCAAGTCATTCACTCAAGTTTCAGGAGGTTTCATGAATTCGTAGAAAATACCCTGCAAGTTTCCACCATGCAGAAGCTGCACTATCCTCTGCCACTTGCAGGTCTTGAGTTGCGAGTTTCCCTTTGCGAACTTCTGTTTCGGCTTGGTCGTTCCCTGCAGTGTTTCTTCTCTGTCCTCCAGCAGCAAACCTCCCACATCTTGCTTCCGTATGTCATCTTTCCGCGTGGACTTTCCCCTTTCAGCTTCCAAGTTGGTTTATCCGCACCTTGGCACCTGCTCACGTTCTCTTCCACAAGCACCTTAAGCTCTCTTCATTCGCTCATCCATCCTTGTTGTATGGAGGTTCCCCCCTTAGGTTCATACATGTTGCATGATGCATTTGTATATCATGTGGCTTTGGTATGGGACGGATTTAGTTATGTCAGGAGGTGATTGCCACCACGCGCTCTATTTATCATCGGCTTACCTACATGATGCTTTCAAAACTATCAGCGCGGAGACCTTACTTGTGGATGCCATTTACCCACTCGTCGGAAAAAACTCTCACACGGGTTTCCCTTCTCACATTGCCATTTCTTCATGGCATCCTTGTTGTGGCTTACCACACTTTCATTTCTGCGGCCCCTCTTATGGACCTTTATCTTGTGGGTGTCATGTGCCTACGGGTTGTCACCAAGATGACTCTCCCACAGTGTGTCTCCACCCACGATGTTTCCCTCTCTGCCAGGGGTTCCGAGGTGGAGTGAATTTATCCAACGTATTTGTGTTCTTGATCATGTTAGCAAGTTGTCAATGTATCAAGCAAGCATTAGGCTTTAAGGAAAAATTTAAATCACATTATAAATTGCTATCTACAATAGGGAATGCACGTCAAGCACATGGCGAGCTATTCTAATGCCTCCCCAACATCGATTTGAATAGGTTTTGCGTGATGATCTCATCAAGGTATGAGGCGTTAATTGTTGGGGAGCGTTGTGTGAGCGGGATGTGAAAGTTTTTATGGCAGGAGCCGTGTTGCTCTTGGTCATTCATTAGTGGTAGCTTCCACCTCATTTCCCACATAGATCTTCCTGCACTATAGCTATTTCCACATGATAGAACTCAAGGAGCTACACTTATTTTCCAATGACGACAAAGATCACTTGGTTCTTGATTCAAAGGATACTGCTGGAGAATGTTTGACGGTGATCATTCAGAATGAGTCTCCCACCACGAGTTCCCAAGACCTAACGAGGCTATGAGCCAGGCATTCTATCATTCCTATAATGACATGTTATTTATATATCCAGAAAATGGTGTAGTTAGCAACCATTTATCGTAGGAATATTGCATAGAAGGTGGAGTAGTGAGGTTTTATTATAGGTATGGCTAGGTCATCCCTTTCTTTCGCAAGTGGTTGAGGATACGTTACCCAATGCTAGAATTCATGAGAAACTGCATGGATTTGAAATCTCTGCTTATTATATGGGTCTTAGTCATTTCATTAGCCACATACTCTTTCTCCCATGCAATATGCATTGTGCTAAAAAAATAAAAATTCTGCCGCATTCCCACTCGGCTCGTGAATGGCTATGTTTCGTGATCTATTCGCTTTGAATGTTTCCCGTATAAGAACCTCAAGGGATAAGCATTATTCGGTTCGAGTAAACTTTCGTGTTTGAAATACCTACGTAAAAGCATGAATTGACATTATGTTTCAAAGCGCATTCGAAAGTGTTCTTGTGAATAACGGAGTTGGCAATATGCATTAGGATCACTGTTCAAGCACCGCATGTCCGTGTCATGAGCAGATATAGGTTTCAGACTTTATGAGTGTGGAGGTCACTCGCTGCCATGTAGTTATTTTCTCAGCACTTCACACATGGAACCTCGCATCATCTTTTCACGAAACTTTTGCAGACGTTGGATTTGTAGGTTCTGTGTATGCCTAGGCTATTTAATTACAGAATCCATGAATGGCAACCACACATCTTTCTTCCATGAAATGGCGCTCGCTCTCACCTCTCTCGTAGTAGTTCCACCCCCCCATCTTCCGCATAAATTTTTGAGATGCATGAAAGAATGAATGGAGGCAACGAGCTAGGAAGGTACCTCAAGGGGGAGGCATGCGCTGCAAACTTGAAGAATGAGGTATTTTAACATTTCATATGCATAAATCATAGTTGCATAGGTTCCTCATTCCTCTTCCTTGCAAAGAAATGTGGCCATCGTAGGAGTGAGTGCTTAAAGTGACAGAGGATATTCCTTTCACATGCAAAGTGTTCCCCCCCACCACTGGTAGAGTTTATATGCCCAAGCTCATTGGTGTTTGTGAATGGGGTGTTGGGATTTGTGGAGCCTTGGTGCTTGTAGAATTTCATCATGGCTGTTTGAAAAAGGGGATGGAAAAATTTCTATGATCCCACAAAGAAATAATTTCAAATAGGATCACTTAACATCTTTAAGATATTTCCAGTCTTGGCTTCGCTCTCCTTGTTGCAGGGCCTCCGCATGTGGGTGTCGACCATCTCTCCGCCATTTATTTATGTCATACCTACATGGTGTTCCAACATGCTTCTCCCGCACACGACATAAATGCTCCTTATTTCCGCATGGAGCCCTCCCACACTAGTGATCGTAAAGGATGGGATGATAAGTTGAGATGGGATGTCGCCATTCAATGACTCTCACTTAAGCAACACGTTTCAAAAGGAATTTAAATTCAACTCTATTCGTTTCACAGAAAGGAAACCTGACAAATAATAATGTTCATGCATAGGCTAACTTAGGTGATCATCTGGATCGTTAGATATTAAGGGTGCTTGATTTACAATGGTGATTAGAGATATTTTCCCTTGGGAGGGGGAGTCAAGGGGTTCATTGGATAGGAAGTAGACCATTTGCACACTCATCAGACTGAGGTATCAAAAATGGATACATTGTTCCACTCCCAGACGGATGGAAAAACCTGTGAACAATAATGAAAAGAAAACAATGATAAAGGTTTTGAATTGAGTAATTGTCACTCAGTTTTCTGACGAATATGTTAAATCGAGGACAAGAAGCATCAAAATTTTGATGATGAATGAAAGATATATTTATAGAGGCCAAAACATTTCTCAAATCCTCGAGAGAGTGTGTAAACAGTGGCTCCATTCACCAAATATATTGAGTAACAATCCACCTTGAAGTCACATAAATTTATGATATATTCCAAAGGTGATTAACGAAGGCGTCAATCATTAAAAGAAATGACAAATTGCATAAGCTTTGAACTGAGTCTAAATCATGAGATCAAGAGGGAAGCATGACAAATAGGGAGATGGTCGAGGATACAAGAAAGAGATATCAAGTGAAAATGACTATGGCGAATGACTTTGCGGATGTCATTCTCCTGTGTGCCACTGAAACTTCTTGTGTGGGCTTCTGTCCCAACAATGCCATTTCTATATATGGAGTTTACTCCACGAATTTCCCACACCATTCCCCTGCACCCGGCGTTCTTTGTAATCATTTTGTAAGTAGCACCATGAAATTCAAAATGGTGTGTCACTGTAAAAAGATGAAGCAAAGATGATAAGGCCATCTCGGTCGACGTACATCTCTGCATGGTAAGTTTGACATTAAAGATAATCTCTGCAGTTGCGAGCACCAGAATAATAAGTAGAAACGGTGAAGCACGAGGTGTTTGAGAATAGCAATGCTTTAAGGTGACATTGAATTGTAATAAACAGTTATGATGGGAGAATCTGATCTACATGATATGTGGTCCATAAAAGGAAAAAGCCCACAAGAGAGGGTGGGAGTAGTGCTCGATGCAGTCGAACCTTGCACTGGGAAAAGTATGCAATGAGCCTGATTGGGAAAAATTAGAATCCTTGTTATAAATTAATAATTCTTCATAGCGAGGCAACGGGGCGTTCATAGTCTGGTGGCAGTCCCACTCGAATTCTATCATTGAATAACATATTAAAGTATTGCTCGAGCACGAATATGGGTGATGAAGTATAATGGAAATAGTGATTGATTATCTTGCATTTTGAGCTCCTCGCAGGCCTCTATTCACCTATTTTTCTTGCATCCCATTTCCATTATTTATGAAGGCTGGTGGGCATGAATAGCGAAAGCACATGGAATCGTGGATGACATAACGGTATGTCTCGCATGATCTTTCTGAAGATTCTACAAAAGGGGTAAGCAGTCGACGATTATTATATCTTCTGAGAGGTTCACAAGTGAATTTTTTGGCGGTGTTTTTTGTGCCAGAGCCTATGGTTGGCAGAGTGCTGATGCAATATTGAAGGAGTGTCTTGTGAGGCGGGTTATGCAGGTTCCCGTTTGCTTCATGCCATAGACTTTTGGGGGAATCCTCATCCCAACATTCCATGCTCCCATGCCCGCATTTCTGCTTGGAGGACATCTCTCATGCAGGAGCCACAATCCATGACACCATTTAAACATCCTCCCCACATGACCTTCTCACGTCGCATCCACGTAAGACGACATCGGGCTTGTCCATTCCCATATATTCAGCAATGACCCTCCAGGCTTGCACGAATCACCCAATGTGTTGTTGGCGACGTGACACCCTGAGAGTGTTCTAGTGATGGAGTTCAGCCATCGCTTCAAAGCTATGTGTGAAATAGATGAAATGACGGGGGTCCCTTCGCAATCGTACATCGGGACAACATTATTTCCTAGAACTCTTAAGACGTAAGGCTGTTTTGTGGCCACCACAAGATCAAAACTCTATTCCTTGTAGTATAATATCTTTAAGGCACTCGATGTTCAAGATGGCGGTATTCTGGGCTGCAACGGTAACAACAATTGAAAGAGGAATCAAGCACGAGCCATTAATAGTGTGGAGAATATAAATGACAGAGTAACTGCTTTGGTTTTCTGCTAAGAGATATAACACAGTACAAGTCAAAAATGTATCAATTGAGATGGTATTTGAATGATGAAATTACTCGTGGAAGTAGAACTCAAGCAAATGAAAGGAGATGTGATCAAGCAAGCTTCACACGAGTTGATGGATAAGAGCTGGTTGTAAAGGTGGCGGAAATCCTTGTGCAGACTTCCACTCCCCGGGTGATGTTTCTTCTGCGGTGTTGAGCACACTACCACCTGCATTCCATTCCCCATGACCGCCCTTGTAGAGATTCTCGTTATGAACGTCGTTGTCTTTCTTGCTGACCTAGCGAAATTCCTACATAGCTCCTTTGCATGATAATTCTGATCGACCTCCACATGCATATTCGCCACGACCTCAACGCCTCCCATTCTAAACTCATGACATATCTTGGATTTATTTAATGATGTTAGCAATCTACGTTGAAAGATTTAGAGGCTATCATGTTCTACCCTTCAATGGATTATTCTAATATGTGACTTAAGGCGATTTGAATTTCCCTTTTATTGAATTTTATTCAATTGCTATTATTATGGGGATATTTCTATTAATTTGAATAACGAGTATTAATGTGCATCTTGTTTTTTGTAGGATTGTTGTTGGAAAATTTCTTCATAAGCAGAAAGTGCAAAGGGGAGTCCATGAACGGTGATACATTTTGCGGATTATTTGTTTGCAGAAGCTGTGGTCGGCTTAATCGTCCAAACATAAGCCACTCCAAACCCCACACTTTTCCTATTTCCACCCCTTTCGATATTAGAGCCTTGCAAAATATATTCTAAGTCGTTAAATGCACATGTAGCCATTCCAAAGGAAATTGCTAGGGAAGTGTGTGTGAGGGGATGCATGTCATTGCCTCCATATGAAGACTTACCAACAAGATGGGGGCCAAGGGAATGGCATCACATGGAGATGCTTGCATACAAAATGTTTCAATGAAAATCTAAAACTACCAATTAAAGGGGATATATGCACACTGAGGATGTTATCTGAGCTTTTAGTTTCCAAAACCCGCCCAAGGATTCATGTTGGGTGACACAATGGTTGAGGAAGTGCTTTCGAGCAGGGCGACAGGGGAGCTATTTTGTTCTCACCGAATGTTGATGAGTGTCAAGGGTTGTCCATTGGAACCAAGGGGAGATTTTTTCTCCTCGGTAAAGCAAATCTGCAAGAGGATTCACCTAATTGAATGAAGAGATGCTACAAATTTTTCAACAAAGACAGATTTCAGCAGTTCCCAAATATAGTGTAAAGGTAGCTAGAGGACAAAAATAGCTACATGACGAAATAGACTACAAGAAAAAATAGAGAAGAGGAAAAAATAGTCTATTTTAAATTGTAATAAATTGGGGGTAGGTGAAACCCTAGACTAGAATGAATCTGGGCCTTTCATTGTGAACAAATCCTATCCATTCATTTCACTTTTGGAAAACTATAAAAAAGGGCTTGCTCAGGCTCATTTGTAAGTGGTGGTGAATTGTGGTAAAGGGGCATTTTTAAGCAATAGAAGGAAGCATTGCATTGAAGTGGATGTTTTATTTGAGCTTGTTCATTATACATATATGATTCAGCCTCCATGTTATTTCAGTTTGTTAGTTCCTTGAATGACTTTAATGGTGGTTGTTGTTATAGTATTTGATGAACTCCTAACTCATACTTTTAGTAATTTGTTGATGACAAGTTGTGTAAAGTTAGTCTAAGCATGTTTATTTGCTGCACTCAAGTTCAGTTGTTTGTTCATACTAAATAGGTGAATATACAACCTAAAAATATGCAAAGACCCCTTGAAGATTGCATTGGTTTTGTGTAGTTGTAGGTTTCTTTTGGTCAAGAAAAACTCATTTTTATGGGAGTCTATCAATTGTAGCACCCCCCATTGTTACTGTTCATTTATGGTTTATAGTTAGAATTCTTCTCTCAACCCTTTCCCCTTTTGATATTTCTTTTAGATCTTTGTTATTTTAGGATCCTAAGCACCATTACAATGTCAAATTTGGTGATTGAAGTGAGTTTTAGTGGGCAACCATTGTTCTTCATTCTCAAAACCTTGAAACTCCATTTGTAGACCAAAACTCTTGTGCTTTGTGAAACATAAAGGCCCCCTTGTGATTACCAACAAATCAAATCAAGAAATTGAGCTATTCCATGCACTGTCATGCCTTGACACCCGAGAGACATTGGGGTGATAAATTCTAAAACTTAGTTGCAGATTTTCACCTTTCAAGAAAGACATCACACTTGTGTGTTGTCTATGTTGAGAAGTGCAAAAACACCAATAAACAAAATTGGCACTAGAAGGAGGTTTGAACACAAAGCTAAAAAGCTAGAAGTTGAGCATTCAAGTAAAATCTGAGATATCATAGATCTCATCATAAACAAAAATTTTAAAATTAGAAAATTTGAAGATAAAAACAAGATTTGAGCTAAGATGGAGCAACAACTTCAAGTCAACATCACTCAGCTTCAAGAAGATTTGAGTAGGAGGTTGAAGAATCCATTGCATCACTTTGTATTGTTGGATAGGTGCAAAATTCATGAAACTTGCAGACATAATGAATTGGAATGTTTGACATTTTTGGGAAGAATTGAGATGGCATTGCAAGGAGAAATTTTCTTTTGGGATGTGTACCAACCATTGGCTCATGTTGACCCAGAAGAACTTGTAGATATTGCAGCCAAAGCATTTGAGGAGCTGATCCAAGAACAACTGAGCAACAAGATGGACTAAGATTAGAAGAAGTACTAATGTTTGGGTGGTGTAGGGTGGATAATGCACCTCACTCAAAATTCACCTGCTCCTCATGTGCAAACATCGTTGATCAAGCTAAGGGCTATTCGTATCAACTTGAGCAACTGACAAATGACAAAGAGCAACCATCCACTAAAGCAGAAAAATAGTTAGCAGTTGAAAGGCCATACACAAAAGATGAATCAAAGGAATTTGCAATAGTGCTTGCTGGGACAGCCAACGCAAATGCTGAAGACCAAAGGGAAGAGGAGGCTAGAACTCTTGGGGCAGCAAATAATAGTGATGAAAGTTTAATTGAAATGGAATTAGAAGGCCTTTTCTTGATGGAGGAAGGTGATTAGGCATTTGAAAAGGAAGATTCAAAGGAGTGTGATCAACCAAAAGCAAAGGCAGTCCACCATCCAACTTTCTCTCCAAACATTGATGAAGAATTGATATTGGAGAGGTATAATGAACTCATCTTGAGGCTCATGAGGGACTGGTTAGAGTTGCTATACCAGATAGATTTAGAGGTGTTGTTGATGTTGGGTTGGTGTAGGCTCCATGATGCTGCACATTTGGAGTTCACATGCAATTTGTGTCAAGAAGTCATTAGGAAAGTTAAAGAACAAGTGGAGCAACCAAATGCAAAGCCTCATGTAGTTGCCTCAAGAAGTGAACCAAAAGTCAAGGAACCCGAGCCAAGAGACAGTCTAGCTGAGTAAAACTCACAAGAGAGCTTTGGGACAACAAGGGAAGAGGAACAAGGTAGTCCCACCAGTGATAGGATAGACTCGGGTATTGAGCCATTGGCTGGCCATCAAGAGTCCTTCCCCTTTGTGGATAATTTATACATGATTAATGATCAATTTTATGGGGAACCCTTGGAGGAAAATCACATATTAGATTTTGGTCCCCTTGAGGAAGTATTATCAATTGAGGACTTCTTTCCATTGGGAATTATACTGTGAAGGTATAGAGTTACAAAGGTATAGCGACATGGAGTAGGGGTATGTTTCATAGGCTGGTAGTGACAAAGACATATCACCTGAACCTCTAGATGGTGAAGCATTCAAGTTCACAAACTGGGAAGAGGATATCATTCCAGTCTACAGTAGCAGTGAACATGAAGAAATGAGTGGATATCTTGATGAGCAGCAATCTAGAGATGTTAGTGACCTAGTTAACGAACCACTCCAACTGCCCGCACAAGAACTACAAAGAGAAGAAGACCAAAGTTAGGAAGTATCAGAGGCTACCCATTAAGGTGATATACCCTGCCAACCACAGGCTGCAATAGGGAGTTTTTCCTCCCGATTTGATTTTGATGTTCTTCCCCACTCCATCTATTTTAGCAGAACAGATTCGTCCATGTCATGTTTTTATGACATGAACCATAAACAAATTAAGATCAACATGAATGAAATTAGAGAGGACATGTTTCCTTTTGAGAATGACAACTCAGTGGACACAAGGGCCACAAATGATCAATACAATAGTGTGTATCTCCTTGAGGAACAACCAATGGAGGTTACGGATCCCACTGGAAGCTTGGAGGACGGGTTGGCTGAATCATTTTCCCAACCTTACGCAAGCCTGAGATCAAGTAGAATGTTCCTTGAATTCAAAAAAATTGATTCCTTACAGTGTCTACTTCCTGATCAATTTGATTATATGGTATGCAGGTCTACAATGCGAGAGGGATGTTGCACCATCTGTTGCATCCGTTTGAGGCTGCTAATGCAACGACCAACAACGCCATGCACTATTTGAACCATCAAATATTGGTCCCTACGCAGAATGAAATCCAGGTTCTATCTTTCCTTGCCCCTATGAATACTCACAACCACATTTATTATTTTGATTATGGGAACGAGGGAAGACAAACTTGCTTATGGATTGACCACGGGCTTCATGAACCGCCTCAACTGCTAGTTTTTCTTGATTTTGTTGTTGAATTTGAATGTTGTGATATGAAGTTTTACCTTTCTGAGTATAAAGATAAATTTGCATCACTTGGGATTGTAACAATCACCTTGTTACTTGTGTATGTGTTATGAAAATTTTGTGGTGGTGGGTGTCAATTCACCTTGTCTGAACATGGTTCATTGTGAATCTCTTTGATATAGCTCGGTTTGAGTAGGGTAGGATTCATTGTACATAGCTCACTTTCCTACTTTCATTAGATTAGTTGGCTTTCCATAGATTAGATTGCTTTAGAGTAGTTTCCTTTCGATTTGCTTTCACTTTCCTGCTTTGGTTAGTCTGGGTGTTTGCTTTAGGGTAGTTTTATTTTGCCTCACTTCCACTTTGCTTCTTTTCCTGGGGTCCCTCTACTTTCTTATAGGCATTTTTGCATGCATGACAACCTGTTTTATCACCTGGGGTTGTTATAAGTACTTCGAGAAACTCTAATCACGTTTTTCAGAGTGGACAGTGAGGGTCTTATGTTAGTGTCAAGTGACCTGGATGCTTAGCTTAAAGGGGATAAGTCATTGGTTTAGTCTAATCCTAATGTATTCTAAAATATTATATCTCACACACTTTAAGAATCCTGAGGTCACTGTAGGTCCTTTGCAAAGTTGAGTTAAGTGAAATTTTTCAAATTATGCTTCAACGCCACTGTGATTCTCAGTCCTGAGTGCAAGCTTCATTGCTTGCAGGTTGAAATGAAAAGAAGAGAAAAGAAAGATTAAAAGAAACAAAATGCGAAATAAAAAGAAAAAGAAAACATTGAAAATCAAAAGAAAGAGAATTCAAATTTCAGGAGGGTCTGAATAACTCTACTGGGGCTATGGACGTCTGACAGGCAGTAGAGCTATATTTAGGAGAATCACAACAACAAACTTTTTGGAGCTATGGACACCTGACTGGTAGTGAGGCAATGTCTAGGATGTTTTTGGAGTTAGAATTAACTACATAGCTTAACTTGATGGAACTTGGGTTCCTATAGTGACTTAAGGATGGGAATGAATGCATTTGCACACAATTGGATTTTCAACATATTAAACATTGGGTTGACTAGTGGTTTTGATCCTTTGGTTGAGTATTCGGTTTGTTTGTCCTAACGTGAAGGTCAAAACTTGAGATTATGAGTTTGTGATTCTAGTTTTTCATCAAAATGCTCTAGAGCATTTCACCAATCGAGTCACCATTTGTTGTGCATGTTTTGAACACACGCCCCGCTAAAGGCGGGGACCCCCCCTTTTTTGTTTCTTCACTTTTTTCCTTGCTCATGTCAGTTAACATTGCTTCAGGTTTTGGGCCCCTATTTTGAGGTTAGAATGATCGTGTACCTTTAAAATTAAAAAATCCATCATACTCAAGTCATTCACTCAAGTTTCAGGAGGTTTCATGAATTCACGAAAAATACCCTACAGGTTTCCGTCATGCAGAAGTCGCACTATCCTCTATCACTTGCAGGTCTTGGGCTTCAGGTTTCCCTTTGTGGACTTCTATTTTGGCTTGGTCATTCCCTGTGGCATTTCTTCTTCATTCTCCTACAATAGATCTCCCACATCTTGTTTTCACATGTCATCTTTCCGCAAACTTTCCCCTTTTGGTTTTTGAGTTGGTTTATCTACAGCTTGGCGTCCGCGCTCACTTCCACAAGCGCCATAAGGTCTCTTCATTCCCGCATCCATCCTTGTTTTATGGAGCTTCCCCCCTTAGGTTCATACATGCTGCATGCTGCATGATGCATTTGTATATCATGTGTCTTTGGTATGGGATTGATTTAGTTATGCTAGGAGGTTCTTGCCACCACGCGCTCTATTTATCATTGACTTACCTACATGACGCTTTCAAAATTATCAGCATGAAGACCTTACTTGCAGATGCCATTTACCCACACACTGGTAGAAACTCTTATGTGGTTTCCCCTTCTTGCATTGCCATTTCTTCACGGCACCCTTGCTACAGCTTCAAGCACTTTCATTTTTGTGATCCCTCTTGTAGACCTTTATCCTGCGGGTGTCGTGTGCCTACGGTCTATCACAGAGATGGCTCTCCCATAATGTGTCTCCACCCATGATGTTTCCCTCTCTACTAGGGGTTCCAAGGCAGAGTGAATTTATCAGACGTATCTGTGTTCTTGATCGTGTGAGCAAGTTGTCAGTGTATCAAGCAAGCATTAGACTTCAAGGCGAAATTTAAATTGCATTATAAATTGCTATCTACAATAGGGAATGAACATCAAGCACAAGATGAACTATTCTAATGCCTCACCGACATTGATTTGAATAGGGTTTGCGTGATTATTTCATCAAGGTATGAGGCGTTAAATGTTGGGGAGCATTGTGTGAGCGAGATGCGGAAGTTTTTATGGTAGGAGCCGCATTGCTCTTGACTCTTCATTAGCGACAGCTTCCATCTCATTGCCCACACAGATCTTCCCGCACTACGACTATTTCCGCATGATAGAACTTAGAGAGCTACACTTATTTGCTAATGACAATAAAGAGCACTTAGTTCTTGATTCAAAGGATACTGTTGGAGAATGTTTGAAAATGATCATTCAGAATGAGTCTCCCACCACGAGTTCCCAAGACCTAACGCGGTTATGAGCTAGGCATTCTATCATTCCCATAATGACGTGCTATTTATATATCCAACAAACAACGTAGTTAGCAACCATTTATCGCGGGAATATTGCACAAAAAGCGAAGTAGTGAGGTTTTATTATAGGTATGGCTAGGTCTTCCCTTTCTTTCGCGAGTGGTTGAGGATACGTTACCTAATGCTATAATTCATGAGCAACTGCATGGGTTTGAAATCTTTGCTTATTATACGGGTCTTAGTCATTTCATTATCCACATACTCTTTCTCCCATGCAATATGTGTTGTGCTAAAAAAATAAAAATCCCACTAAATTCCCACTTGGCTCGTGAATGGCTATGTTTTGTGATCTACTCGCTTTGAATGTTTCCCGCATAAGAACCTCAAGGGATAGGTATTATTCGGTTCAAGTAAACTTTGTTGTTTGAAATACCTCTGTAAAATCATGAATTGCAACCATTTATCGCGGAATATTGCACAAAAGGCGAAGTAGTGAGGTTTTATTATAGGTATGGCTAGGTCTTCCCTTTCTTTCGCAAGTGGTTGAGGATACGTTACCCAATGCTAGAATTCATGAGCAACTGCATGGGTTTGAAATCTTTGCTTATTATATGGGTCTTAGTCATTTCATTATCCACATACTCTTTCTCCCATGCAATATGCGTTGTGCTAAAAAAATAAAAATCCCACTAAATTCCCACTTGGCTCGTGAATGGCTATGTTTTGTGATCTACTCGCTTTGAATGTTTCCCGCATAAGAACCTCAAGGGATAGGTATTATTCGGTTCGAGTAAACTTTGTTGTTTGAAATACCTCTGTAAAATCATGAATTGACATTATGTTTCAAAGCGCATTCGAAAGTGTTCTTGTGAATAACAGAGTTGGCAATATGCATCAAGTGTTGGAATATAATTTCTCCCTCATTGGGAATATAAATAAGACAAATATTAAATGTAAAAAGAAAAAAAACAGATGGAAAATGAGAAGTTTCTAGATGGCAGGAACATTCCAGAATGATAGAGATAAGGATTAGAATATTTATCTATAAGAGACAAGTCGGCCTAAGATCTAGAAAGGCCTAGGTAGTTTCTAGAATTATCTATGTAATTCTAAGACCTCTATTTAAGGAGGCAGATGTAATGGATTGTGGTGTGGTGGAGTGTTGGAGCTGATCATGTATGATGAGTTTATTTGTAAGATTTCATATTGATGATGAATGAAATATAAGTTTATGGCATTTCTATGAGTTTGTTATTCTGTGTTGTGTGTTGATCCATGATCCATCCACCCTATCAAATTGGTATCAGAGCTAGGATCGTTTGTATGCTACCAAGGAGTTTGCAGCAAGTTTGAAGCCGTTGCCATAAGAAATCAGAGCTAAGTTGGTGATTGTGCTAAGTTGTGAGGATCACTGCAGATCGTAGATTTCAGCCAAAGACAGCGCAGAAAGCTAAAAGGGAGATCGATGTTTTAAGCCACAGATTTGAAGGTTGCTTACACAATGTGCTTGTGAGTTGCTGATTGGTAGAAAAGAATACAAGGAGCTGCTGCTGGAGATTTTAAACCGCTGAAGCCAATTTAAGGAGTCGCCTGTGAAGAAAAAACCGCAGCTGGAGTTATTATTTTTTCTTGCAGATCTGAGATCACTGTTAAAGGATAAAGTCTGCATTGCCCAGAAAGAGAGTCGTTGTCAGCTCCAAAAATTTAAGTCACAGCAGAAAAGAAGCCGCTGTAGAAAGGCAAAAGGTTTTATGAGGCTTTAAGCATGGATCACCAGATTTTAAGAGCTGATTTTCAGTCGCCATTATTCCAAGTGAATCGATGTTGTCCAGGAAGAAGAAGTTCGAATTTGTCAAGAAGAATTGCCAAGGAGATAAGTCTGCAATGAAAATTAAAAGACAGGCTACCAACATTTGAAGAAGGCTTGCAAGAGAAAATTGAAGAGTGAGGGTAGGCGAATCTGCTAAATGGAGAAACCGATAGTAGAATCATAGTCAACTGTCAAGATTTGCAGTCAGGAGATCGCAGGTATAAGACTCAGCTGTCAATCAAAGTTTTAAGCCTATTTTTTTATTATTATAGCTATTGTTTATTTTTGAGAAGTCACCTCATAGAGAGAAGAGAAATTGAGGTAAGTTTATTTGTTTGATTCAATGGGAAAAGATGATAGAGTAAAGAAAGAGAAAACAAAAGATTTAGAAGAAGAATTAATAAAGGTGAAGAAAGAAAATACAAGTTTAAAATGTGAAAAGGATTTTTTAGAAAAAGAATTGGCAAAATTAAGAAAAGAAATGGGGGCAGAAAAATGTAATCTTTATACAGAGGCAATTGAAGAGCTAGAGGATAAGTTAAAGTTTGTGGAACAAATAAATAATTTGCAAGTGAAGGAATTGTGCAAATTTAGAGAGAAAAATAAAGAGCTTGAAGAAAAACTAGAATTGTTTGATGAGATTAATACAAGGAATGAGGAATTAGAAAAAAGAGTGAAATTGGTTGATGATTTAGAAGAGAAGTTAAAGAAATTAGAAGAAGCAAATAGTTTGAAGATGAAGGAAATTACAAAATTGAATGAATGTTTCAAGTCAAAATCCGTATGTGATGCTTCATGTAGTACAGAGGATTTGAATTTGTCAATTGAGAAATGTTTTTTTGCTGAAGAAATTTGTGATAAAAATTGTCATAATGATAATGTTGTTAGATGTAATGGTAATGAAATGAATGTTGGTTTAAAGATCATGGAAAGAATGGGATACAAAGGTAAAGGTTTAGGAAGGCATGATCAAGGAATGAGAGAGCCAATTAAGCCAATAATGAGGCCAAAGCATGAAGGTCTTGGATATGTCACAGGTAAAGGAAATAATACAGGTGTAACCAAATTTGTTAAAGAAAAGGAATGTGTGCAATGTTGTCATTGTAATAGGTAAGGTCATGCAAAGGATACATGTTGGGATCTACATCCATGCAGAATATGTGGTTTGAGAAATCATTCAGAGAAGATGTGTTGGCAAAGAGAGAAGACAAATACAGGAAGTATGAAAATGGATTGTGGATGGGTTTACAGATCGAGTTGGCAGAAAATAACAGGTATGATCAAGAATTTGTTTAAATATCAAAGTTCACAAGTGAAAGATGATAGCATTCAAGCAAGGTTTTTAGAAAGGAATAATAGATAATAAATTTGAAGATGATAGTAATCATGGCAAGGCAAGACATCTATAGAAGGCAAGATTCTAGGAAGTTCCAGATTCAAGATTTGAAGAGTTAAATAGTTCAAGGACTGCTGCAGCAGTTGGACAAGGACAAAGGCATCGTCAAGGCATAAAGATCATCAAGATGGAAAAGAAAAGGATTCGAGAAAGTTTGAAGAGTTGGTTGCAACTGTAAGGAAAGGAAGAGAAAGAAAACAATTTTCAATGGCAAAAGAGATTGGGGAATGCCGCAACATTCGTGGTAGAAATTAGGGAGGAGTGTTGGAATATAATTTCTCCCACTCATTGGGAATATAAATAAGACAAATATTAAATGTAAAAAGAAAAAAATAGATGGAAAATGAGAAGTTTCTAGATGGCAGGAACATTCCAGAATGATAGAGATAAGGATTAGAATATTTATCTATAAGAGACAAGTCGGCCTAAGATCTAGAAAGGTCTAGGTAGTTTCTAGAATTATCTATGTAATTCTTAAGACATCTATTTAAGGAGGCAGATGTACTGGATTGTGATGTGGTGGAGTGTTGAAGCTGATCTTGTATGATGAGTTTATTTGTAAGATTTCATATTGATGATGAATGAAATATAAGTTTATGGCATTTCTATGAGTTTGTTATTCTGTGTTGTGTGTTGATCCATGATCCATCCACCCTATCATCAAGATCATTGTTCAAGAACTGTATGTTTGTGTCATGAGGAGATATAGGTTTCAGACTTTACGAGTGTGGAGGCCACTCGCTGCCATGCATCATTTTTTCTGCACAACTTTTGTGGGCGTTGGCTTTGTGGGTGTCATGTATGCTTGGGCTATTTATTTATGGAATCCATGAACAATAACCCCACATCTTTCTTCTATGAAATGACACTCACTCTCACCTCTCCTATAGTAGTTCCACACCCCCATCTTCCACAAAAATTTCTGAGATGCATGAAAAAATGAATGGCGGCGACGAGCTAGGAAGGTACCTAGAGGGGGAGGCATGCACTACAAACTTGAAGAATGAGGTATTTTAACATGTCATATGCATAAATCATGGTCACACAAGTTCCTCGTTCCTCTTCCTTGCAAAGCAATGTGGCCATGTTAGGATTGAGTGCTTAAAGTGATGGAGGAAATTCCTTGCACATGCGAAGTGTTCCCCCCCACCACTGTCAGAGTTTATATGCCCAAGCTCATTAGCATTTGTGAATGGGGTGCCAGGATTTGTGGAGCTTTGAAGCCTATAGAATTTCATCATGGTTGTTTGCATAACGAGATGGAAAAATTTCTATGATCTCACAAAGAAATTATTTCAAATAGGAGCACTTAACATCTTTAAGATATTGCCAGTTCTGGCTTTGCTCTCCTTGTTGTGGGGCCTTCGCATGTGGGTTCCAACCATCTCTCCACCATTTCTTTACGATGTTCCCACATGCTTCTCTCGCATGCGGCATTAATGCTCCTCATTTCTGCATGGATTCCTCCCACACCATTGATCATAAAGGAGGGGATGACAAGTTGAGAGGGGATGTCACCATTTAGTGACTCTCACTTAAGTAACATGTTTCAAAAGGAATTTAAATTCAACTTTATCCATTTCATAGAAAGGAAACCCGACAAAGAATAATTTTCATGCACAGGCTAACTTAGGTGATCAGCTGGATCGTTAGATCTTGCTTTACAATGATGATAAAAAAGATTTTCCCTTGGGATGGGGGAGTCAAGGGGTTCGCTAGATAGGAAGGAGACCATTTGCAAACTCGTCAGACCAACGTATCAAAGTTGGATCCAACATTCCCCTCCAAAACGGATGGACAAACCTTTGAACAACAATGAAAATAAAATAATGATAAAGGTTTTGAATTGAGTTATTGTCACTCAATGGTCTGACGAATATGTTAAATCGAGGATGAGAAGCATCAAAATTTTGGCGATGAATGGAAGCTTTATTTATAGAGGCTGGAACATTTCTCAAATCCTCGAGAGAGTGTGTAAACAGTGGCTCTATTCATTGAATATATCGAGTAACAACCCACCTTGAAGTCGTAGAAATTTATGATATATTCTAGATGTGATTAATGAAGGCGTCAATCATTAAAAGAAACGAAAAATTGCATAATCTTCGAACTGAGTTTAAATCATGAGCTCGAGAGGGAAGCATGAGAAAGAGGGAGATGGATGAGGATACAAGAAAGAGATATCAAGTAAACATGACTGCGGTGAATGACTTTGCGAATGTCGTCCTCCTTTGTGTTGCCAAAACTTCTTGTGTGGGCTTTTGTCCCAGCAATGCCATTTCTACGACATTTCCTCCATGAATTTCCCACACCATTCCCCTACACCCGACATTCTTCGTAATCATTTTGTAAGTAGCACCATGAAATTCAAAATGGCGTGTCACTGTAAAAAGAGGAAGCAAAGATGATAAGGCTAGCTTGGTCATCATACATCTCTGCATGGTAAGTTCAAAATTAAAGATAATCTCTCCAGTTACAGGTGCCAGAATAATAGGCAGAAACAGTGAAGCACGAGGTTTTTGAGAATAGTAATGCTTTAAGGTGACGTTGAATTGTAACAAATAGTTATGATGGGAGAATTTGATCTACATGATATGTGGTCCATAAAAGGAAAAAGCACACAAGAGAGGGTGGGAGTAGTGCTTGATGTGGTAGAACCTCGCATTGGGAAAAGTACACAATGAGCCCGATTGGGAAAACTTAGAATCCTTTTTGTTATAAATTAATAATTCTTTGTAGTGAGATAATGGGGCGTTCATAATCTGGTGGTGGTCCCACTCGAATTCTATCATTGAATAACATATTAAAGTATTGTCCAAGCACAAATATGAGTGACAAAGTACAATGGCAATAGCAACCGATTATCTTGCATTTTGAGCTCCTCGCGGGCCTCTATTCACCTATTTTTTGTATGTCCCATTGCCATTATTTATGAAGGTTGGTGGGAATGAACAACGAAAGCACATGGAATCATGGACGACGTAATGGTATGTTATGCATGATCTTTTTGAAGATTCTACAAAAGGGGGAGACGACCGACAACTATTATATCTTCTAAGAGGTTCACAAGTGAATTATTTGGTGGTAGTTTTTGTGCCGGAGCCTATGGTTGCAAGACTGATGATGCAATATTGAAGGAGTGTCTTGCGAGGTTGGTTACGTGGGTTCTCATTTGCTTCATGCCATAGAATTTTGGGGGCATCCTCACCTCGACATTCCACTCCAATGCTCCTATTTCTGCTTGGAGGACGTCTCTCATGCGGGAGTCGCAATCCATGAAGCCGTTTAAATGCCCTCCCCGCACGACCTTCTTGTGTCACATCCATGCAAGACAACATCGGGATTTTCCATTCCTGCATATTCAACAATGACCCTCCAGGTTTGCATAGATTGCCCAATGTGTTGTTGGCAATGTGATACTGTGAGAGTGTTCTAATGGTGAAGACTAGCCATCACTTCGAAGTTATGTGTGAAATAGATGAAATGACGAGGGTCCCTTCACAACCGCACATCAAGACAATGTTATTTCTTGGAACTCTTAAGATGTAAGGTTTGTTTGTGGCCCCCACGGGATCGAAACTCTATTCACTGTAGTATAAGATTTGTAAGGAACTCGATGTTCAAGGTGGCAGTATTCTGGGATGCAACAGTAATAACAATTGAAAGAGGAATGAAGCATTAGCCATTAATAGTGTGGAGAATATAAATGACGGAGTAACTGCTTCAGTTTTTTGCTAAGAGATATAGCACAATACAAGTCGATGATGTATCAATTGAGATGGTATTCGAATGATGAAATTACTCGTGGAAGTAGAACTCGAGCAAATGAAAGGATATGTGATCAAGCAAGCTTCACACAAGTTAATGGATAAGAGTTGGTTGTAAAGGTGTCAAAAATCCTTGTGCAGACTTCCACTCCCCAGGTGATGTTTCTTCTGTGGCATTGAGCACACTGCCACCTGCATTCCATTCTCCATGACCACCCCTGCGAAGATTCTCGTTATGAACGTCATTATCTTTCTTGCTGACCTAGCGACATTCCTACACGACTCCTCTGCGTGATAATCCTACTCGTCCTGCACATGCATATTCCCCGTGACCTCAACGCCTCCCATTCTAAACTCACGTCATATCTTGGATTTCTTTAAATGCCAACAATCTACATTGAAAGATTTAGAGGCTATCACATTCTACCCTTCAATGAATTATTCTAAGATGTGACCTAATGCGATTTGAATTTCCCTTTTCTTGAATTTTATTCAATTGCTATTATCATAGGGATATTGCTATTAATCTTAATAACGAGTATTAACATGCATCTTGTTTTTTGCAAGATCATTTTTGGAAAATTTCTTCATAAGTGGCAAGTGCAAAGGGGAGTCCATGAACGATGATACATTTTGTGGATTATTTATTTGTGGAAGTCGTGGTCAGCCTAACCGTTCAAAGGACATAAGCCACTCCAAACCTTGCACTTTTCCCATTTCCACCCCTTTTGATATTAGAGCCTTGCATGATATGTTATAAGTCATTGAATGAACATGTAGCCATTCTAAAGGAAATTGCTAGGGAAGTGCACGTGAGGGGATGTATGTTATTGACTCCATATGAAGACCTACCAACAAGATAGGGGCCAAGGGAATATCATCGTATGGAGATGCTTGCATACAAAATGTGCCAATGAAAATCTAAAATTGCCAATTAAAGGGGATTTGTGCACCCTGAGGATGCTATGCAAGTGTTTAATTTCCAAAACCCGCCCAAGGATTTGTGTCGGGTGACATGATGGTTAAGGAAGTGCTTTCAAGCAGGGTGATAGGGGAGTTGTTTTGTTCTCACCGAATGTTGATGAGTGTGAAGGGTTTTCCATTGGAATGAAGGGGAGATTTTTGCTCCTTGGTAAAGCAACTCTACAAGGGGATTTGCCTAATTGAATGAAGAGATGCTACAAATGTGTCAACAAAGGTAGATTTCAATAGTTCCTAGCTACAATCGAAAGGCAACTAGAGGACAAAAAAAGATACAAGACGAAATAGACTACAAGATAAAATAGAGAAGAGGACAAAATAGTCTATTTTAAATTGTAATATAGTGGGGGTAGGTGAAACTCTAGACTAGAATGAATTTGGGCCATTCATTGTGAACAAATCCTATCCATTCATTTCACTTTTGGAAAACTATAAATAAGGGATTTCTTCTCATTTGTAAGTGGTGGTGAATTGTTGTAAAGGGGAATTTTGAAGACATAAAAGGAAGCAATGCATTGAAGTGGATGTTTTCTTTGAGCTTGTTCATTGTGCATGCATGATTCAGCCTCCATGTTATTTTAGTTTGTTAGTTCCTTGAATGAATTTAATGGTGGTTGTTGTTACAATATTTGATGAAATTCTAGCTTATACTTTTAGTAATTTGTTGATGACAAGTTGTGTAAACTTGGTCTGAGCATGTTTATTTTTTGCACTCAAGTTCAATTGTTTGTTCATGCTAAATAGGTGAATATACAACCTGAAAATCTACAAAGACCCCTTGAAGATTTCCTTGGTTTTGTGTAGTTGTAGGTTTCTCTTGGTCAAGCAAAACTTAGTTTTATGGGAGTTTGTCTATTGTAGCACCCTCCATTGTTACTATTCATTCATGGTTTATAGTTAGAATTATTCTCTCAACCCTTTCCCCTTTTGATATTTCTTTTAGATCTTTGTTAGTTTAGGATCCTAAGCACCATAAAATTGTCAAATTTTGTGATTGAAGTGAGTTTCAACTTGTTGTTCTGAGTGGGCATCCACTATTCATTCATTCTCAAAACCTTGAAACTCCATTTGCAGACCTAAAATCCCATGCTTTGTGAACCATAAAAGCCCCACTAACTCATTTGACTGCAAAATCTGACGAAACTGTCAGACGAAATATGTATAATTTGATGTATCGTCGGGTGCTTGTAAAATTTGATGTGTAATTTTCAATTTTTTGAAAGTTTATCCCCGACATTCATCAAAATTTCGACGAACCTCGAGTTCGTCAAAATGTCGGCTATCATTTTCGTCGAATTTTTGACAAACATGAAAAATAGAAAAAAATCAAATTGTGGTCGACATAAAGAAAAGTGAGTTCGCCTGATTTATTGCGACAGTTTTTGCTCTACTTGAGACAGTTTGTGGAGAACTAAGGACATTTTCTTGGAAAAATAAAAAAAAATTCAAGAAGATATCGCGAGGTTGAGGGTAGTCATTGTCTTTTTGCAGAATTCAGTTGTGAAGTCAGATTTGTAGTTCTAGGTTTGAAAATCATATTTTAAAGCAACATCACATCAGATTTTATTTTTAGAGGTTTAGAGTTTTGAGAATTTCATGTCCAATTTTTTTTGTGTGGAATCACCATAAGATCAGAACCAAGGAACAGATTCTTGTGACTGTAATTATGTGATCCATAACTCTATTGGTCATGTGGCACAGTTGTGCTATAACAAATATAAGATGCATTCATGTGTGACCCAAGTTTAATGTGGCTATGTTGTGATAGAAATGGAGGCACTCATATAATGTAGTTAATTCAGGTTGTATAATGTAGGTGTCAATCATCATTGGGTGCATTCAGGTTGTCTCAAGTTTAATGGGTTAGGATGTAATTATAACATGATCGAAGAGTGATTACCTCTTGCTGCAATAAAGAGCCTATAACTTTGGTTGATATGCAGAGTGGATTTGTGTTATATCAATTATGTAGTGCATTCAAGCACAACCCATGTTTAATGGGCTATTCTAGAGAGTGATCAAGATTTTTCCTAAACCTTATAAGATGTTACTTGACATATATTTGCATAATCTCAGTTCCTTGAGAGGCTTTTGAGTATCAATGTATCCTATATAGGGTTTAGAATGATTTCTTTAATTAAAAAATAAATAAATGATGTATTTCCACGTAATTAGATAATGTGGAGATCTCCTAAATGCACTTTGACACACTATCCTCTTTGGCACTGTATTCATTACTCCAACTACTAGGTTTTGCATGTGACATCTTTAATATCTTCATGGCCGTGGCTTTTAAATAGATCTCTCAATCTTTACTTTAATCCTTTTCATGGTAACCCTTGAGTTCCATAACCCACCTTCAATCTCTTCTAAGAACAGTGTCTTAAGCTAGACTGCATAGTATGCATATAAAGCAAGTCTTTCATACCTGCCATTGTTCCAAACCACCACTCAATACCTTGCTTAAAATGTTGCCTCCATAAGCACAATAGTATGTTTTAAAATCATGGTTGCTAATGATTGACCATTAAGGTCACCACTTTCATCATGAAGATACAATGAGATTTTTGTCTTCAAGAGCTCAGGCATTATGCAAGACGTAACATTCGCGAATTGTTTGTTGTGTGCGATTTGATTTTCTTGCACATTCTTGCTTTACTTCTTCCTTTAAGATTGCCTCAGGCTCTCAAACAACTCACTCACTATCACTTGAAGATTCCTTTCATGAACATCCTTCTATAAAATCAAACTATGCCCTATAGACTGCCTACTTACTATAGGGGACTCATTGTTTCATAGTATTGTAGTTCTTAAGATCCTTCAACCTTATTGACACTACTTCACAGTCCACAAGGTATTATTCACTATTATCTCATCTTTGATGAGTCTCAAAACACTGCTCAAACATGCAATCCACTGCCTCCATTATACATTAATGGCTAAGAAGAAACATTGAACCTATGATTACCACTGTTACTTCATTTAGACAGTCATTCCCTGATTGCATTTGCCATGTCTAACACTACCAAAAGCATTTGAAAAACCCTTAAGGTCAGCAAGGGAGTAAGGAAACTCACTGTTAAAATCTCCACTTTACTATGCAAGGTTTGAGCTTTATTATCTTGTCACTGCTCAGCCTCTTTTTGACTGTCATTCTTCTTACTGTAGATTGCATTTACAAATGTTACTAAGCTACATAGTGTGATTGTTATTGGCTATAATCTTTAGATTGCAAGATTTTGTTATTAACTACAATGTCTCAATCTTTCTGGTATTGCAACCTCACTAATCCACTATAGTTATTGTTTATGTTTCTACGAAGGCCTAGGGTTTGTACCCTAATCATGCTCTTATCAATGCTTTTGTTGTTTTTTATTAGGGCTCTCTCAATGTTGAGGTCCCTAGGGATAAGCTCGTCATAAGAAGTGACACATTGCATTTTTAACTAAAAGGATAAATCATTATTGACATTAGCAATGATGATTGACTTGTTGCTCCTTAGGAATGGGTCACTTGCTCTTACTAGCTCGCTACCTCCATCGTTGTAGGAAGTTTGCGATCAAGTTCAATATTCTGATTTTAGGAGTCTTAACGGTTAGAAATCATAGTAAAATCAAAATTTAATAAGTTTTGGAATTAGCATTTTAAAGTGTTTTTTGGGGTCATTAACTTCAGACTATATTCTCTTTTGTAGGGGTGGTTGCATGCCAATTTTTTTTGTGTAAAATATCAGAATTATTAGATAATGGTACCTGTCTATGAATAAAAATTATTGGAGTGTGAGTTTGATATTTTTTGAAGATCTAAATAGTCAAGCTTGGTAAAGAAAAATCATTTCAGATAATATTAGTCTAGAAAAAAATGAAGAGACACTTGATAGAATGTGGGCTAGATTGAAAATAAAGGGTGATGGGAAATGTTATTGACCTTGCAATAATTGCAAGGGCTTAAAGACGAGACGACTTTTAATCACAACAGTTGAGAAACATTGTAGGAAACATGGTCACGTTGAAGAGGGGCATGATTATCGTCCATTGGTAAGTTGTTCATTATATGTGTTTATATTGATTGAATTTGTAAATGTTTATATCGTTTTAATATTATATATATATAATTACTTGATCATGATCATGGTTTATTTGTGTCTATCATTATTATAAAGGTGGGGCACCTTAGGGCAGATGATATGGATTATCACGACCCGAAGAATGTGGTTTTGCAAGTAGACGAACATGGAGCTGTGAATATCGAAGATGAAGTTAATGATCCTATGGAAGAAGATGATCATGCACCAGAAAACACAGTTGAAGATGATGGTACGAATACATTGTTCCATGACACATTTAGTGGCAGAGCTGATCATGATGATCAAGATGACTTTGATGATGTTCATGATTTACCTGTACTTGAGAAGGCATACGAGCCCCTTTATAAAGGCTCCCAAAAAACTCTTCTCTCTACTGTATTGTTGATGTTGAACTTGAAGGTTATGAATGGTTTATCAAACATAGTAATCTCACGAATGTTAAGGTATGTCATTTATGTCATCTTTTTTCATCTATTTTAATTGTTGTTAGTTCATCACTAGTAAATAAATGATGAAACATGTACCATTAATATTCTTTATATGAACAAATTATTTTTTGTTGTAGATTGATTGGTGAATTTTTGTTACCACCATCAAATATTTTACCTCGCTCATACCGAGATTTATGTGTCATTATGAAAGATATCATAATGGAGTATCAAGCAATAGATGCATGTCCCAATTATCATATCATATATCATAAACAATAGGAATTTACCTTGAGATGCGAGAATGTCATGTCGGTAGATATCAAATGAGATCAACTAACAAAAAGGTGCTGTAAAGGTTTCTTCGTTATATTCTCATTATTCCACATTATGATTATTTAGATGCGAAAGTTTAAGCGCCAATTTATGGATTACCATGCACCGGAATAGAAGTGGAGATGACATTTAGCGAATGCCCTCTGGATAGTTCTACATTTAGGGACATGGAGGAAAAATATTACACACTTTAAGAAGAATCTCATAATCTCGGGCTTTCATTGGGGCCCGGATGGGTGTCAATCCATTTGGAGAGCTGAGATCTATTTACTCAGTGTGGCCTGTTTTTGTTATCAACAATAATATTCCTCCATGGATGTCAATAAAGAGGGAGCACATAATGTTGTCAATGATTGTTCCAGGGATTTGTTTACATCAATTTTCTTTAATGTAGTATCATCTCATTTGTCTTATTTGTTGCATAATGACTTATATTTTTTTCATTCAATAGTCATTACATTAATTTATATATATTGCACTAAAATGGTTATAATAATTATGTAATGTTTATGTTCATTCAACTAGGTAAGTACCAAGTTAAAGATATTTATGTATATATCGAGCCTCTTATCAACGAGTTACTAAAATTATGGAATGGCGCCACTATGTATGACGTCTCTAGACCAATAGGATAAATACAATTTCAATTCCATGCAATGCTTGTATGGACAATTCATGATGCCCCAGGGCTAACACATTTTTGTGGTATGTTATAACATTTGACTACACTGTAACAATATTTAATTTGATGAAGTAGATATCATGCATGTTTTTAAAATAATCTATTCATTATATATAATTAAAAAAATTGACATATTTAATCCAATTATATATGATCTTGCAGGTCTTCACACAAAGGGAAAATTTACATGTCTAATTTGTGGTCCAAAGATGAAATCTCATCGTTCAACAAGTTTAGGAAAGCAGGTGTTTGATGAGTATAGGCACTTCCTCCATAGAAATCATAAGTATCGAACTACTGAAAAATATCTATTCAATGGAAAAGAGGAGACTACATCAAAACCACGAAGAATGACACCTCGCTTATGGAAGTTGGAATATAATAGAATTAATCGTCAAGGTTATACATCGGATCAAACTGTTTATCTATCATATATGATATGTTTTGAATTTATATTTTTATATTGTGTTGTGTTTACTCATGTTGTAATTGACAATGATTGTCGTTGTTAATTTGTTTAATAGCTTCATGAAGGTAGAGTCGAGGAATTAATGGTAGCTTCCATAGGAATTTGAAAAGTTATCGAGACAATTTAGTAGAGTTCTGATCCTAATGTAGTAGCTACAAGTGTGCATTTGTTCATACAATGCATATCGAGAGAAAAATAATATAATAGAAACGTTATCGAAAATATTGGATGGAAGGCATGACAAAGAAAAAATTGTCAAAATTTGTAGTGACATTTAGGAAGCCAATCATGCAATGAAAAATGTCATTCAATTAAATAGTGATGGAGACAAAATTAATATAAGTTCTCTTCCTTGGTTATTAACAGAGCAGCAAAGCAATGCTATAAAATAAGTCATACGAAAATTTTGATTTCCCACAGGATTAGGTACAAACATAAAAAATATAATAACAAAGAAAAGTGAATTTGAGTCAGGGATGAAAACGCATGATTGTAATACCTTCATTACGGTAATTATTCTAGTATATTATATACACTTATATAAGGCATGTACTTTTCAGTGTATTTAGTTTACTACTTTTGGAAAAATAATAAAAAAATTATTTTATAATTGTTGCAGTACATTCTACCTCTATCTCTCCTAGAAAACTTTGACAACAATGTCAAGAAAGTTATATATGATCTTGGAAAATACATGAGGTAAGTAGCGAGATTTGTTCAATTCATTGTATACATCTTATAATTTCCACTTGTTTTTAGTTTTTTATGTAATATATTGTATATTTTGTTAAATCTAGTTAATATATTTGTGCCTTGAATCCTTGTAGATGGCTGTCATCTAAAGAAATCTATAAAGAAGATATAAGTGTGGAAAAGAAAAATTCATAGATCTAGTATTATTGGAAATGCAAGAAGTGTCTACCTTCAACTTTTTCAATGCCTAGAACACTACCTCATACACCAAGTTGAGGAGATTGAATTGTGTGGACCTGTACACACAAGGTCAATGTGGATGGTTGAGGCACTTGAAATTTTTGAAGGCTTTGGTTAGACAAAGAGCACATCCTGAGGGTTCTATGGTGGAGGGATATATGGTATACCAGACAATGGTGTACATTAGTGAATATCTTCCTAATTTTGTAGCAAAGATCCATGTAGATCGTATTTGGGATCCCAACTCCATTAACAAATTTGAAGGGGAGTACCTGATGGGGAAAGGTAGATTGAGGAAAGGGAGTGAGGTAGTTATAAGATGGTCATGGAGATTAATTGGAATACATTTTACATATGGTTTTATGTATATTGTACTTATTTAATTTTTAATCTTCAATATACATCAATTATAAATTAAGGTCGTATACTATGGTATTTAACTAATTATACGTCATTTGTGAATTTCAATTTTTTTTTATACAGTTGGTCGAGAGTGGGATGCACTATATTTGTACATCGCCAACAATCTTGATTGGATGCCGGCATGGATTGAATGATGTCAACAATCTGGTCGCATATTAATATGGGAAGGTGTGGCTTCATTGGTTAAAGGAGCTCATCGTAATGAGATTCCAATGTTACACAAAGGGAAATTGATTTAACATATGGTTTAAGAGACAAAAAGGTACGTATAAATATATTAATCACCCATATTATTTAATTATTTTCAAGTATATTGATGTATATATATGTTGAGATTATTTTATTTGCATACATTCATCCAAGAATAAATATGTTTATCAACTGATGATATTGCAATAATTTTTACATGTTTGACATATTGTAGGTGAAACACCACAAGGCTATGTGGTACAATGGTCGTAAATTTTGAATCAAAATATTGGATGACATGAAAAAAACTTGCGATTACGGTATTATTACTTGATCTTTGGTGACTAATGTTTCATCTAAGTGACATACATCAGTCTCAGAAAAATGATACTATGGGATTTTGGATGATAGCACTTGAGAATTAATGACTTTAAGTCCTTCCAGTTAATTATGAACTTAGTCCTATGGTACATGCTGGAGTGAATGAAAATGATCCTAAGAAGAACTTTTATTGAACATGATAGTAAGTTACCATGGTTAATACAAGGTTGATCGGCGAGCTAGAAATAGGCCCTATGTTCTTCCAAGCCAATGTGGCCGGAGTATTTTTACTGAAGGAGGTTCTGATGGCAGGGTTGGTCATTTGTTGTTAGACATGATCAAGAGGAAAATGCGTCAAGTATAATAGTGGAAAGAAAGAAGATGCAGAAGAACTAGAAGATGATAGATGATGATCGGGGATCAACCGGTTAGTTACGATGATGTCACACGATGAAGATGTCGAAGAGGAGGAACTAGATCGATGATGTAGGTTAATGTTCATGAAGATGATATCCATGTGGATTCAATGGCATTATGGCCCGATGTCGATGATGATGATGATGATATGACCAATCCTTACAATGTCGAATCACGGATCGGATAGTATAGACAAAGAGTTGGATGATGAAGAAGAAGATCAATGACATTGTTAAGTATATAAGTTATGTGATTATATTATCTATTTGATATAAACTTCTTGATAGAATTATATTATTTGGCTTGTGGTTGCATAATTAATTCATGATATTTTAATTTTTATTCCATTCGCGTAATTAATTTAATGATGTACTTTTTAATGTTTGAAGGTCAAAAATTAAAACATTTCAATAGTGATGTTAACAACCTTGAAATTAGTGTGTTTTATGTTTCATGTGATCATAAAAGATTAAAAAGTCAGTTGTAGAGGTGGTTGTTCAGTGGTTGACGTGTATGTTGGTTCTTTTTACAATGTAACTAGGTTTGTCTTCTAATCTACCTATGGAATTTCCAATTCCAATTGAAGGTAGCTTGGAGGACCTAGACCAAGTGACGAGCACTTTAAAAGCCTCCTACACTTCGGGCTCTGCAAGACCTAGGAGGGTGATCCCTTAATGTGTTTACAACCTCTGCACCATTATTATAAACAAAATTAACAATAGCAGATGATCTCACTTAATAGTTGGGTGTTGTCATAATAGTGGTTTACAATTCCTGAGATGAACAAATTTTAGCTGAAATCACATATTTTTAGAAAATATAATGATTTAAGCCTTAAAAAGTTCCATTTTAAGGATTCCAATTGAAGAGGGTTTGATCAAATCACCTTAGATCAAACCCCCTTGGATAAAACCTCTCTAGTTTTAAACCATACCTATAAATCATAGTCTGAGTCATCACAAATTGAATTGATTTGATCATTGATGGCCTCACTTGCTTGAGCCTACCATTGTTAAAATGACCTGATTTCCCCTGCTCATCAATTATATCGGGTAACAATGTGTTACCCCAATCATTGAAATTCTTCACTAGCTGCCTAATCTTCCTACTCAAGTCATCTGGTAAGGTCTGAAAACCTTGCAATGATTTTACTAACACATGAGTAGGCTTTAATGATTGGGGCCTATTATTTATATCAAACCTTGAGGCCTTATACATGATATCTAGATCACTGGCCCTAGGGATCCAATTTTCAATTATTGGTATCGCTACTTCCTGATCCCTATCAATATTCTTTATTGCTACTAACATCAAAGAATATAAAGAATGTATAGATAGCAATTTGCTATCAACCTTTTCATTTAAATGCCTCAAAATAGTAGTAACAATTTCCTTTTGCTTTAAGAGAGATTCCTCCTCACTTTTCTTTAATGATGCCTGCAATTCATCATTTTTTTGCAAGAGATGCTTCTTTGTAGGATTGATAGAGCACTCTGTTTATTCTTCAACTTCCTCTAAAGAAAGGTTGAGGACATGATTCTGACTGGGAGATCCTAGTGTGGAAACAATTGGAGAAGCAGGAGGCACTGACCCTGCAGTGGAAGGTAATGTACTAGTTCCTAGAGCACTTGATGTCTCCCCAATCTTCGTATACCTAAACCTCTCCACTTCAGTTTGCAACTCAACATTTTTCTGCTGCATCTTACTATACTCCTCAATCAAAAAGTTATATTTTTCCATTAAGCTCTTCCTCTCAGTGTCCTCCCTTTCAGTAGTCGTTTAGGCCAATTTGGCCACATTCACAGTCAAATTAGTGGTCTCAGTGGTTGAGGTCTCTGAAGCTCTCTTTATTATCAATCCTCCCTTGAAATTTGGATTAATATCAGAAACATCTAGTTTTCTCCCTTGTGGGGCCAATGCCCAAATTGCCAGAGTTTCATAATCCTCACTGAAAGAAAAGTTTTGCAATGTTGCCTTGACCTCTTCTTCAGAGTCTTGAAAGGGATTCTTAGACTTCATAATAGCATTAAAGGCTACTGCATCTGTAATGTCCCATTCAGGAAGAATTAATACACCATCCTGACTCACCAGTTTTCTTCCTTCTTCAGGAGTGATGTTCTTGAATTCTTCCATTAATTCAACTTTTACCTCCTCATCATTCTCTTGGTCCCACCTATCGTGCCTTAGTTCTCTCTCAACATTTATCTTGATACTCTTCAAACTTCATCCTCCATACTAATTGCAAGAATACAAGAGTTTTTACAAATGTATTGTCATCTAGAAACTCCTTGCATGTCTCCATTCTTGCATCTTGTACACTTTTACCTTTCATATCTAAATCAGATAAAACTAATTCAGTTGGCCTAGGAGGGGAAGGCATACCAACTTCCATGTCTTGATCAGTAATAATAATCTCATCCATCAGATCCTCCTGTGGTTGATCAATTATTTGCCTCTTAGGGCTTGGCTCGGATGGTGGTGATGAGGGATTTTCTTCTGGTGATGATTCTAAATCAATAATTTTGATTGCCCCAGGCACTTTGAATTTTGGACTTGGTTGTGGAGGCACTTTCATAATTTGTTTTCCTTTTCTGCCCACTTCTTCTTCATCACTGCTACTATCCTTTTTCCTCCTATAAATGGGCCACCTTTCCGTAGGATGGTATGCTGGCCTTGTTTCAATTGGTCTGGCACCTTGCTCTTGTACACCCAGACTCAATTCTAAATTTACTTTTTTTGTCCTCAATGTGCCCATAATTTCTTTGAAGTTTTCCATCAGAAAATCAATTTTCTTATGGTGGGGACTGAACTCCAACAGTGGATCATATTTTGGATCCATTTTGTGTACAACATCTAGTAGCTTACCATAAGCTATCCATTTCTCCTTGTTCAACTCCTGTCTATTCAAATCAAATTCATTTCTAATCAAGTCTTCAGGGAAATTGAACTCATGCACAAATTTTCTAGCTTTTATTCTTTTTCTAAAAAGAGAAAAGAAACCCTCAAGATGATGTTGCTGCTTTGGTCCACACCTCAAATGGTAATCATCAAAGAAATTATCAAAATGTGTCCAGCCTCCCTTTGAAAATACAAAATCAGACACCATTGTATAATCTAGGAAAAATGTTCCCTTACCCCTTCCAGTGAGGTTGTACTCATGAATACAACCTATCTTCCACATAACTTCTGCAAATCCCACTCTTGGTGGCACATTGTATGGCAATATATGAGGGGCTCCCTGAAAACTATATACTCTCAAGACAGTGCTGACTGGGTATGGGATAATGTCACCCCAGTTATGGTAAACCTTCGATTCTAGCTTCCTCTCCTTTGGCCTGAGGAAATCATGTAATTCCTCAGGGATCCTAGGTATATTCACCATTAATATAGCCCTTAATCTGGAAGCAAAACAATTATCAAATTGCACATAACTAGTGCTTTCCTTATTACAAGATAAATCTGTAGCCCATATCTGTACTGGGAATCTTTCTCCATCAACTGATTGCCTTAATTTCATCCTCTCAGAGAAAAAGTCAGCATTCTTAAACAAAAACATATGCATTAGCATAGAATACCAAAAGAATTGAGTATCAGTATCATTGTTTTGTAGCTTTGACAACCCTTCATGCATCCTCTCAGCCAAGAAAGAAGCGAATTAATAGGTCATAGAGAAGTTAGGGTGTTGTATTTGCACCCCCATGAACACATAAGCAATGGACATTACCATACCAGGACTGAAACCCAAAAAATCACATAAAGAATAGAAAGTGGCTAGGAAATGGTTTGCAAAATAATTTAATTTGAAAAGTTCCTGGTCACTGGGGCTGATATGAAATTTTGAACCTCCTGCCCTAGCCAAATGGAGTGGAAGCAACCTCACTCTAAAAAGAAATTTCAGCTTTGCATACTCCTACTTCATTTCCTCAAGGTTGATAGGAACCAAGTCTTCACTCGGTTCACTCAAGTCAAAAATATGTTGGACCTCTTCTCTGTTAATGCTCAATAGAACCTTTCCATCATTGTCCTTGATTATCCATGTAACAGGGTCATATCTTGCAGCCACTATCCTAAGCAGGTCTACATTAGGGAATACATTTGGTACCACCAGCTTCCCCATATCATACATCCATCCATTTGAAAAAGGGTGAAGCAAATTCCTCTGTTTGTACCACAATCTGAACAATTCCAAGCCAGTGAGGGGAATCCTAGCATCAACAATGTTGGAGCAATTATACACTAACCCTTCCCCCAGGATTTTCCCTCGCATTAGGACCAATCCCTTCCTCCTATCATTCATTGAAAATGGAAATTGATCTAGGAAATCATCATACAAGTTTCATTTCAAATATTTAGTCTGGCCAGAATGTTGCTTGGGTGGTGCCATCTCGGACAAACTAGGGCTTCTTTACAACGTTATAATTCAGATAGCTAGGACTAACCAGAGATAGAAAATTATAGGACAAAACACTGCAATTTCTCACAACTATAATTAAACTATAACCCTAACACATTCATCAACAACCTCACAGCACATCCAGCTAATCCTTTCCCAAATTCAAATGCAAAATGACCGGGAGGCACATAAAATAAACTCACGGCTTTGTTCATAGAACTCCCAAATTTTGGCTACAGAAACTCGCAATTCTACCTTTGGCTCTGAAACTACTTCGCGAAATAGTTGAATGCTTTATGATACTGACCAAGCAAGAAAATTGATTTTATTATCGATCAAATTACGCCAGCAAGTGTCTCATCCGCCATTAAAGCTCAATTTCGCGCTGCACAAATGACTCCAACCATATTTGATGCAAATTTAAAATCGAGCCGTTGATTCTTCAGCTTGATCAAATCATCGACGACCACCTTCAAAACAAGCTGACACAATTGCCAACATGATGATAAGGGGCCCACCTTACCATACACTATGAAGGAATTCCTCGTGGCAGTTGCCCTCGATATCGCAATCCTAAAACTTTTGATCGTGCAATGGCGGGCAATCGTTGATCCTGAGCATCAATGATTTCATTCCTTTAACACAGTCGCCAACCATGTCGTTAACCTTCGAGCAGCTTTTCCAGTGAGATTATAACATATCCGTTGATTCAGAACATGTGTGTCTCGAGAACACTTTAGTAATCCACCCCATAATACATTTAAAGTCAGCTAATGTTTCCTTTACTCTTTAGGCTTCATCGGATGAGACACGTGGCGCCCGCCCGTGATTTTGCAATCAACCCAAGCACCATCACGGGATGGCAGGGAACGACTCAGATCACATGGCAGTTGGTCAACGATAGCGCAAATTTGATCCCTTGGATAGGACACGTGGCACTTGCCCATGATTTTGCGATCCTTTAATTCCCGATCACAGGATGGCAGGCACCGTTGATATCTGTAGGAAATTGATCAACGGAAACACTAAATCAACCCTTGCAAAATAAAACATTCATTAAAAGGAGAAGTGGGAATTACTAGGTGGACGAAAAACAACATAAGTTATTTTTTAAAAGATGAAACACGGGGCCAACTGAGACTTAGGAAATAAAACCCTACGGAGGAAATAAAGTATTAAAATCAAAGTTGGGTTTTAATTTTAATCCAGTGATGTAAGCCTAAGCCATTAACCCCAGTGGTCATGTCGCCGACGGCTTAGCCAAATCCTTTCATTAAATACTAACCGTGCAATGTGTAGGTTTTTCATATTCGAAGATATGGGAGAAGATCTTGATCGTACCCCACCAACTCGCAAACCTAAGGTTTCACCCTATTATTTGGCGCGAGGTCAGCAAAAGGCAGATGTGTGTCCTATATGGAATGTGGGGCCCAATCTCCACTATTGAGCTCATAACCCATGGTTTTAGATCAACAACCAAGATCAAAAGCTAATGTAAATATTTGTTGTTCCCTGCTAGCTCACAGGAGGAAGATGAAGGTTGGTTAAAAGCCCCGAGGTCAACGAGATTGCAATGCGTAGCTCCAGCCGTTCAGTTTGCAAAATACATAGGACCTGCCGACATGGTAGTTGATTTCCGAGATGGATTAATGTTATTGGTCATGAGGAAGGTGAACGATGCTTTATTGGATGTCAAACTGAGTTAGCCCGAGTTTAACCGTTTGATTTGCCAACTCTTCAGGAGATCAATAGGCAGTATTCAAAGTTGGAAAATGACACATGGTGGTCATTTTATCATAAAATTGGTGAAGCATTAATAAATTATTCCTTCCTTGTGTAGTCACATCGATCTCAATCTATGTGAAGATGTTGTTGTTGGCAATCATGAAGGGTGATCTGTGGATTCTCATGCAGCTCTAGTTAAACGGTGACAATACATACGCTGCCAAATTGCCATGTTTGCACATTCATTTTTACTAAGCATTGATGAAGGTTGCCATTACCTCGCACAATAAATACAAGAGGAATTAACTGGTAATAGTGTCATTCTTGTAGCAGTTAGAGCACTTTGTGGGCTAAGTCTAATCAAGTTTGAGTGCTTGTCTGACAAGAGAAAATGAGTAAGTCAATAAGGAGGTATGTTCGTTTGAGCTCACAAAAGCTGGGTCCTACTATTCAGGAAGGTGCTTTGGTTGACAAGCCCCGGCTTGTGCCCACTAGATGCAATAGAAGGTTGCAATTCCAAGACATTGCTGCTCAACTGGTAGATGACAAAGGAAAGCAATCGATGTGCTCTATTACTAGTGTCAGTAGGAAAATAAGGTATGGGCATGGCTCCTCTGGATGCCAACACTTGTCCATTGACCTTACGAGCAACACTTCTGATGATGTAACCGAGACCGACTCTGACTACTATTGGTATTTACCTTGCTTCAATCACGGTCTGTCCTATGATGAGGAAGTGATATTTGTGGTGCCATTGGCTATTAAAACCCCAAGCGGATGGACTAGAACTGTATTGGGCAAGGACAAGAAAGAAAAGGAGGCTGAGGGTCTACCGTATTGGGCAACAACTAAAGAGGGTATGTATACCAGGGTCTAAGTGTTGGTAAGGGAAGGGTGGCAGGTAAATAAGAAGTTGTTGTGGTGCCTTCGTGGCAATTTGGTTACCTAGTTTTTTTGCGTGGATAGCGACAAAGGGGATTTTGATGACAATTTGTGTTCCCTTTTCTGATGGTAGTTACAACTTTAGCTTTCCCCAGTTCATGCACTATGTTTTGCAGATTCAACATGTGGGAAGTTTTGAAATGAAAGTCAAACGCAATGGAGATTTTGTTCAAATGAAATTTGTTGGTGAAATTACATTTGAGCCCGAAGCTTGTTGCTCCCTTGTCATATAAAAGGGAATTCAAGGATCATTTGTAGGGAGAGAATTGATGAAATCTCTAGCTAGGTTTTGAGTTGAATATATGGGTAGAAAGATATCTGTCCTCTAATGAGGAAGTGATATTTGTGGTGCCATTGGCTGTTAAAACCCCAAGCGGATGGAATAGAACCGTATTGGGCAAGGAAAAGAAAGAAGAGGAGGTTGAGGGTCTACTGTATTGGGAAACAACTAGAAGCGGGCGTGTATACTAGGGTCTGAGTGTTGGTAAGGGTAGGTGGCGGGTAAATAAGAAGTTGTTGTGGTGCCTTCATGGCAATTTGGTTGCCTAGTTTTTTTGCATGGATAGCGACAAAGGGGATTTTGATAACAATTTGTGTTCCCTTTTCTGATGGTAGTTACAACTTTAGCTTTCCCCAGTTCATGCACTATGTTTTGCAGATTCAATGTGTGGGAAGTTTTGAAATGAAAGTCAAACGCAATGGAGATTTTGTTCAAATGAAAATTTGTGGTGAAATTACATTTGAGCCCGAAGCTTGTTGCTTCCTTGTCATATAAAAGGGAATTCAAGGCTCATTTGTAGGGAGAGAACTGATGAAATCTCTAGCTAGGTTTTGAGTTGAATATATGGGTAGAAAGATAGGAATATAATATATAGCCTATTTTGAGTTTTGGATGAATATATGAAAATTATCTTAAATTTTATGCAAATATGACTTATAAGCATGAATAAACGTATAATTCTAATATATTTTCTCTACTTATGTGGATTTGAGTGAATTTTGAATGAAATGTTAATGATGTTGTCATTCTTCTTTTGAGAATTTGTTCAATTGTGTGTCTATGTTTTTGCTTTGATTCAACAAAATCAATTAAATGCTTAAATGGAGTCATAAGTTTACAATTATTTACAAAGGATTTGATAAGTAGTAATATATCAGAGAATTGAGCTCCATAATGCAAGGTATTATATAGTCCATTCTATTAAATTCTTGGGTCATTCTGCTAACGGTAAATGGGTAACTAAATATTTAACTAACTAAGAATAAAAAGAATAATATGTAAATGGGTCACTCACTCACTCCCTCTATCTCTCACTTTAACCCTTAAACTCTAAACCCTTAATATTAGGTGTGTATTAAAACATTATAAAAGTATAAATTTTGGAGTTCTATTAGGAATTGAATGATAAATGACGATGAATGGGAAAATCTAAGGCACTTTAATATTTTCAACTAAAAAGTTAGAGTTCAATTAGGATTAGTGTTCACTTAGGGTTAGGTTTAGGGTTCAATTAATGTTCAATTTGGGTTAGGATTGAGGATGAGGTTGGGGTTTAATTAAGGTTATGAATTCAATAAGAGTTCAAATAGGGTCAAGGTTAAGGTTAGGGTTGGGGTTAAGGTTCAATTAGGATAAGAATTAGTGTTAGGGTTAGGATTAGAGTTCAACTGTAGTTCAAAGTTAGGGTTATGGTACAATTAGGACTATTGTTCAATAAATGTTCAATTAGGGTTAATACTTAATTAAGGTTAGTTTTAAAGTTCAATTAGGGTTTGGGTTAGGGTTGGGATTATGAATCAAGTAGGTTTGGGTTAGGGTTTGATTAGAGTTAGGTTTAGGGTTTAGTTAGAGTTAGGGTTAGGGTTAGGGGTAGAATTCAATTATGCTTAGTGGTCAATTACAATTAGATTTAGTGTTCAATTAGGGTAAGGGTTAGAGTCCAAATAGGGTTAGGGTTTAACTAGGGTTAGGATTAGAATAGAATAAAGTTTTGTGTTTAATTATGATATCTAGAATTTAGTATAATTTTAGAAAATGAAATTATTTGGACACAAAAGAAAAAAAATAGAAAAGTTGATTTTATATAGATCTTATTTGTTAATTTATTCTAAAATTCTAATTAATAATTGTTTAATTAATTTAAAATGAATATTTAATTTAATTTAATTTAATTGTATTAGATAATTAGTAAAACTAAATAGATAATAAATATTTTATGGATTTTAAAAATTAGAAGGGTTAGGATTATAATTCTATAACTAAAAGTAATTATAATCTTGTCTTTCATGTTGTGCTGGAAATGCTACTAGCATATATATATTATTTATTAATATATACAAAATACGCCAAGAGATATCTTTGTCGAGGCACCTATTTTATAATAGTACAATAGATGCATCAAAAGGATATCTCTCAGCATATTATATATATATTATTAATAAATAATATATATGCTAGTAAGTATTTAATAAATAAAATAAAATAAATATATCAATTTTTTACCATACTACTCGTTGCTAAGGAGATCCATGTGGCGTCCACTCGTGATATCGCAATCAATAAAGAACTCACAACTTTTGATCACACGATGGCAGAAAACTGTGGATCTCAACCATCGGCAATCCTGTTCGTTCAACACAGTCGCCAACCTTGTTATTAACCATCGATCACCTTTCTACCAAGATTATAACATCTCTGTTGATTTAAAACACGTTTATCTTATAATTTCTTTAGTAGCCTGCAACATAATGTATTAAAGACACATCAAAGTATTTATCATTCCTTTGGCTTCACCAGATGAGACTCATGGCGCTCGCCCGTGATATCGCGATCAACTAGTAGGGTCATCGCGGGATGGCGAGGAACGACTGAGATCATACGACGATTCATCTACGGCCATGCGAACTTGTCCCTCTGCAAAATAAAAACATTTATTAGGGGAGAGGGCGCACTCAATCGTGATGATAATACCCAGTCTTACCACATATTTATACTATATATTGTAAATAAACAGTCGAAATGTAAATAAAGGAAAAACCAAATATTGATAAAAAAATGGACCCATACTTGAACACATGAGAACCTCTAAATGTTATATGAAAAAAAAAAAAATACATTCATGAAGAAGTGAAATAATTATTTTTTTGTTTCAAATAAAATATTACAACTCTCCACTATATAAGTATATCATTTAAAAAATAAAATGCTCATTTAATAAAAATAAGACACTCATTGAAACAAGTATTGTTATCATAGTGAAAAAATATTGTTCTTATGTGTACAAATACCTGTAAGTAGCAATGTACAAGCATTGGATAATTTATATTAATAGTTTTTCCTATCAAAATATAAGAGGTGAGCACAATAAATAAATAACATGTATTTTCCCATTAAATGTGAAGGATTTTCAAAGTTTTAGTGTTCAACTATTGGTCCATTTTTGTTCAATATAAGTTGTATTTTAAATCATTATGTGTTGTTGTTTTATAACAACAAATAGATTTTTTGTGTTCAACTATTAGTCCATATGTGTTGAATATAAATAGAGATATCAAAGATTTATGGTTATCACAGCATTTGGTCCACTTAGGTTGTATATTAATTTTAATTTAAATAAAAAATATCATATTCTCATAAGCAAATAAATGATTATGGTTCAACTATTGGGGGTTCCATGATAAAGTTTTATTTAACCTTTTAAAAGTTAAATTTTATACACTTTCAAAAGATCTCACATGTGGCGAAGTTGCATGATGAGTTAAGTGCTCTCCAAACCTAGTTATAGATAAATAAGAGACCAAATTTTACATTTCAAAAATGAAGGTTCTAATGATATTCTAGTCAATTGCTACATGCTGAGAAAGTTAGCCTGCACGACTACTGGGCCCTCTCCCCTAAAGGAATAAGGGGACGTCACTAGGTCGACGACAAACAATGACATAAGTTGTTTTAACGAGGGAACACGAGACCAACAAAAGACTTAGGAAAAATAAAGTCAGGTGAAGGAAATAAAACAATAAAACAAAAGGGGGCCAACCTAGACAAAGCGATGGGGATTAAGTCATTTTAAAGCCTTCCCAAAAAGTAACAGCCAAATAGATCCCGTCCAAGGTGTAAGATAAACACTAGGGTTTTACTTGAAGATGAAGGTAAAACACCAACCTTAGGCTTTTCCCAAACACCATAGATGACCAAAGACACAAGGCAGGATAAAATAGAACACAAAGAACAAAAATTTAAAGTTCCATCACTACCCATAACCCTAAACCCTAAACCATTAACCCTTAACC
>VDFB02295074.1:0-16831 GCA_007258455.2 Sequoia sempervirens
TTTTCTTGATGTGTACTACCGGAAAGGCGTTTTCAAAACTGAGCTACCTTTCACACTTGTTGAGTATTAAAGATTCTGCTCATTACTGAAATATCTAATTTCATTCATATATTTGGATTAGTCCTAGATTACATGTTTAATTATGCTTTACCTCAGTATAGCTTACATGGAATACACACAATTGGGGCCAGAACTGCATATGTAAGCCTTTCAGTTATAATCTCTAGTAAGTTTCTTTATAATTATGAAATTATCAAAAAGTATATGTTAGTAACATTTACTGAATGCCAAGTTTATCTCAATGTGAACAGTGCAATAAGTTAAGAAAAGGCTACGGACAGTCTTGTGAAAAGGCCATCCCTTGAATGCCTTTGTCAAATTTGGAAAAATGCATTGAAAACGCATACACATTATTCATTGTTAGAACTTGTGCCTCTCATGTTGAAGCAGATTGTATTTAAACTTTATCCATTTGATGTCCGAGTGAAGTTATTTTTTCACATTCCAAATCTTATTTTATTAATAATTTTGAAACAGTGGTTACCCAAGGTTTCTCCTAGTACAGTTGAGCAGATGTGTGTTTAGGCATCCTATTCATTATCCATCTTGGATGCAACTATATATATTACAAATATGATAATATCTCTTTTCCCTATTCATATACCAGGTAGACTTAGTTTTCCATCTTCTTTTGGACTGCTTTGGTACATGTTGGCATTTAAATTAGCACCTCTGGAGTGCTGATTGTAAACGTTCAGCTATTTCAAATGTTTTGCAACACTTCTTCGTTATTTAAAGAGGAGAAATCCCTCTCTGGTGGGAGCAATGCGTAAGGAAGGGAAATGTAAACTAAAGTTCCTATCTTTTTATGCTTCAGCAGCAGGACACAAGGGTGCACAAACACAATGCGCCGTAGCTAAGCTTTTTCTCTAGTTTCTACAAATCTCAACTACGACTAATCTAGCTTTTATCTATCCAATACCTTCAAGGTAAACAGAGCATGAGGGTAAAGGAGCGGGAATGGGTTTGGTTGGATCACCTGAATTCGCCGTCTCCCGAGAATATGACCGAGGCTTTGAACTCTTGGGTATACACCGGGATAAGGTTGGTACAAGCAAACACTCTATACGGTAAACTAGATCTGAGACCTGCCAAGGAGGAGGGACTCCTATCCGAGGTATGGGCTAGGAAATAGTTCACGAGAAACAACAATTTTACGATGCCTTGGCCAACGAGCTTGCTAAGGAGGAGGGACTCCTATCCGAAGTATAGCTTGGAAGTCAACACATTAAACAACAACAAACGATAACTTTCCAATAACAAATGTCCAAGGAGGAGGGACTCCTATCCGAGGAGGGAAATGAAACAACGAGCTATTAAACACAAGACATGGACACAACTCAAAAAATATTGACCAAAATGCAAGCGCCTTCTGATATTCTCCTTCAAAGCTTCATCAACGAATTACAAAGGTTGGGAAAGCAAAGGCACGAAATCATGCACAATTACAATCGACCAACAAACTCTCATCCAAGAGTGAACAAGTATCCGCTTTCAAAGCTGTTGGCAACAATGGCGCAGCAATTTTGCATAGCAAGTAAAAGTTAAACAAATAATGAGCCTAAGGCTCTTATTTATAGAACTCAAAGGAGTGGGCAACCCCAAAATCTCCTTGAGTTAACAATGAGTTCTTGCCAATCAATTAGCAAGATTTATTCCTAAAAAGGGGGAACAAGTAGTTAACTGGAAAACTACTTCAGTTAAGCGAAAGTAAACAAGAGTCGGCGGAAACTACTTGAGTTGGCGAAAATAAACTTAAAGGTGAACTTTTAATGATATCCCTCCAAAAATAGACATCCACATTTAGTGGAGATCTAAGATCCACAAATCATGGAAGCCAATTAGACATCCTTAATCAGTGGGATCTGACAATGCATGATTTAAGGAATATGGAGTTAAGCTTGGAAAGAAACATCAAGTTAACTCCAATTACATTTAATATCATCTTGAGTTGACTTGGAAAGAAGCATCAAGTCAAACTCAAGTCTCATAAATGCCAATTGGAAGGTAGGACGTCCTTCCTAGGTGTCTTTTCACACTTCACCATTTCTAGTCAACAACTCCTCGATCCATGTGTTGACTTCTTCCGTTTCCGGATAGTCAATGCTTTGATGACATGACATCTCTTCTTGCGCAAGCTATTGCTCTTGGTAACTTTGGCGGCTTCGTGCTTGGAATGACCTCTTCGCGACTGGCAAGCCAAGGTGCTTACTGCCACACGGGAGGTGGTAATATTGGTCTTTTTGCTGCAAGATCAGCCTTTCTTTCTTCTTCATCCAGAGTAATTGCTGCAGGTCTCCATTGAGCGGGACATGTATTCTTTTCAAAGATAAAGATCCGTAGACTGCTGATGATGTCCGTTTGCTCTCCAACAATGTGTGTAAGATCTGGTTGGAGAGTTGCTGGTGCAAGGTCTAGTTGTTCAATTGGAGTCCAAGGACGCCAAATTGTCATTCTATGAAGAAGAACTTGCCTATTGTTGTAGAAACTACCCGGTGTTCGGGGCAACTTCTAGACTCCCCTAAAAATGGCATACGAGAAGTATTTTTCAGAGAAAAATCTGGCACATGGGTTTTGTTCGTGCTTCAATGTTGAACAAGCCCAGTTCCTCAGAGTTTTGATTCTGAAATTTTTTCGGAAAAGCCCCCAAAAATAGGGGCAGCAAGTATTCTGTTTTTCGGAAATTTGATGAGATGGGTTTCTCTGGAAAATTATGCTGGATCTACCCAGTTGATCTGATCTGATGTAGCCTGCCACCTTTTTGAAATGTGCAAGAAAACCTAAGACAAGAAGAGAGGAAGTAGACAGAAGATGGATTGGAAGTTTTTATCTGACTCTCTGAGAAAATCCATCTCTGAATCCAACCTCAGATTAGCAATCTTCTTCTGCTTCAGATATGCAAGAAATATCGAAGAACGGATGAAAACCTTGGCCAGATCTGTAAATGGCGTCCTTGAGAGCTTATGGCTATTCTTGATCATCAACCTGCAATGAAATAATGAAGTGGGATGTCTATACCTTGATTACATAGACTCAAGCCTTAGATCCACAAGTTTGGGGGCCTAACTCATGATCAAAAGTGATTTTGGCTTGATCTAAAGTTCAAAAAGGTGATTTCCACTGATCGTGGAGTGTTTTAGCAGAGTTTTGCTCAAAATATCTTGACTTTAGTCAACAACTTGACCTTTGACTTCTTTAAGGCGTCCCTTTTGATTTTTGCAAGTTTTTTATTATTTTCTCTCTTGAACAACCTCGGTTTGATCCTGAATCTGGCTTGATCTATTGATCCTGAGACGATGCTAACACATTCACTGCTGAGCTGGATTTGACCTGAAGAGGAGTGCCTGGGAGGCATGATGGTAAAAAGCTGAGTTTAGGGCTTCAAAAGAAAGGGCACCTTTTCCAAGAAAAGGCTCTTTTGCTTATGCCTTAGTGAATTTTTGATCTTCGTTCTTCAGCCTTTTGAAATGACCTCTCGTGCTTTGATTTGGATTTCTCGTTGATCGGAGAGTCAGATGATTTAGCTTGATATCTCATCAGGTACCCAGCTCTGTTCTGCCAAAGATGACTGACTTCAGAAAACTTAGATCTCAATTTAGGGTTCCTTTATTCAAGGGTGCCCCTCCTTGAAAAGGGCGCTTTTTCCTTTTGGCCTGATTATTTCCATCTGAAAAGTTGCCTACTTTTATCTGGATTATCCGTCGAATGCTCTGTCAGATGTTGGTGCTTGCAGTTGTGTTTCCGAGATCTACTTGGGCTGAGAAGATTATCCTGGGAAGCCTTTTGTCATTTATCAGCATCTGGAGGTCCAAAAAAAAGGGAGCCTTTCTTTTGAAAAGGCTCTTTTTCTTTGATCTTCACGTTTGACAATCATTTTCTGATATTTCTTCAACTGCCTCTTTTCACTGCGTGACTGTTTATGATCTACTCTTCAAATGGTTTGTCTGTTTGTTTTGTTGTTGCGCCAGCAAGCAAACGTCAAGAATGAATGTCTTGAAAGATCTTGGTGATTGCATTTGACCCTTAAAGATCATGGGCACCCCTACTTGAAAAAGGCTCTTTTTAGCATGCAAACTTGTTTCTCCTTCGTAACGTTTCCAGAGTTAGTTAAATTTTGACCTTTTTCAATTTCAGAAAAACTCCTCCGTCGAAGATCACCATTTCTTCATGTCTCATGTTCATCGTGTATGGATGTTTGGGAAAATGACTAAGGCATTTGACTGCATAGCCTCCTCTTGGCAGCAAGGCGTGCATTCTCCAGACTTAGTTAATTTTCAGCATTTTTCATTTTTTTGAAAATCCCAAACTTAGTCAATTTTCAGCATTTTTCATTTTTGAAAATCCCCTTCATCAAACAACATCATTTTAGACCTTTTCCGCCATAGTTGCATCGTTGAAGCTTGCGAAGGTTAGCTTTCAGCACCTGGTACTGGCCAATCTACCATTAATGGCTGTGGAGCTCAGCTTTGTTCCTGAAAAATAGAAATAGACCCACCAGAGTAAAACCTGTCTTTTGATGATTCTGACTTGACCAATGTGATCATGAAGCCTTTTAATCCTATCAAAATCATTTTCAATCATTTCTGGGAAGGTCCTATTTTCGGGGGTTTCCCTGAAAAATGGGGGCGTAAAACCCTAATTTTCAAATTTTCAAAATTTTGCACATGTGTTCCTTGACAAAAACCCACCAAGATTCTATGATTGGTTTGACCTAAAACAGACTTTACATGGAATTTTAACATGATTTAGCTCAATTTATACAGAATGCCAAAAAAATTATTTTGGGTACAACATTAGGCTCCGTCTGGTGACCATGTCGGATACCTACGACATAGGAGAACCGAGAATCTCAAGTTTCATAGACCAGTATATCTTATCAGTTGGGTAACGGAGTTAGAACTTTGGTTCCATACATACCTAAAAATAGAGTTCACCTATTTATTGGGTTCCCCAATTTATTCACCTACGACAAAACATCTAAGAAAACACCTAAAACACGACAATACTTTACTGAACGGGGAAATACATAACAACATAACGTTAAAGAAAAGAAAAATTATTTTACAAAGAACTCACCCCATCCCCTAAGGGATGAAATGTCTCAAGTATTGCCTGCTTGATGGCAGTGCGAAGAGCCTCCCATCGGTGCTGCTTCTGCCTGAAAGGCTTTACTTCTTTTATGATGGGAATTGCAGGAGACAATCCCTCTGTGATGAAGATTCTCAGGTATTCATATATCCAAGCAAAAGTACTCTGACAGAAGTCAAAATATGATGCAAATGGGAAAGCTGATACCCCTGAGGCATTAGTTCCGCTATAGTTCATCCTCGGGATGTTGAACTCTTCAAACCAGTTGATCGAGTTCCAAACTCGATTTCTATAATGTCGTAGGTGATCTTTGCTGACCTAAAAATATCCTTTGACCGGCTCACAAATCAGCTCCAGATCGCCTTTAATACATAGGAATTTGATTCCCATGTCTTCGGCATCTTTGAGGCCTAACAAAAGCACCTCTTTCTCAGCTTCAGTGAATTCCAATTGCACAAATGGGTGCAACTGTCCTTTAGGGCAGATGATCACTTCCCCTGCTTCTGAACTTGTATCTGAACAACCTCCATCGAACTGTGTTATCAATGACCTTGCGTCCTCTATCAGTCTCTTTTCAAAACAAACAGTGTTCTGATCTTTAGTTTCTATTTCTGCCAGAGTTACATAATTACTGGGACGTGCTTCAGCCTTTGCTCCTGCTGGAACAGATGACTTGAGCACAGCCTGCTTCTTCACAACATTGAGAATCTGATCTATTTGTTCTGGATGGTCTTGAAGATATTCCAATTGAGAGATTTGTACCTTGGTCTTCATCATGGAAGCTACGATGTCAAAATCTGCTAAAGATGTCTCTTGAGCAATTGGCATAGCATTCTTCTGTGAAGATCTGGGATTGGAAGTGGAAGGCACCTCTTCACCCTTTTCGTTTGATTTCCATCTTTCTTCCTCTTCTTTCTGTGCTTTCAAGTGTTGAACACGTGTAGTCACAGGCGTTGAAAATTTTTCATGATTCACCGCAAGAGAATACTGACGGTATGCTTCTTTTTCTTCTTTAATAACGGGTTCGAAGTTTCCCATTGCGGAGTCGCCATCGAAGTTGTCCGTTTGTGGTAAGACAACATTCGAACTTGTTGGTACAAAACTAGAACTGGGAGCAGCTTCAGCGTATCCCATGATTTGGGTCATTCTCAGATTCTCAGGGCACGTGGATCCAGTATGTTCATCACTATCATGGAAACAACAAAATAATGCACTGTGTGCAGCTTCAATTGTTGGCCTTGATGGAGGTGTTGGCAACCGTGGTTGAAGATTGTCTCTCTTTGGCTGGTATAGTTGTTGAGCTAGAGATCTAATAGAATTTGTTTTCATCAAGCCGGAAGTGATCATATTATCCTCCAACCTGATGGCGTGTTCTTGCACACTCTTCAACTCTGTTTCCTTTGCCATCTTCAGGAAGAAGGCTATCTTTGATGGAAGAGCATTTATGAAACAGCTTATCAGGATCTCTGGTGATGGATCGAGCGTAGAAGAAATTCTTGTAACAAGACGATTAAATCTTGATACAAATTCCCTCATGTGTTCATTGTGTTCCATCTTTGAATTTGCAAGCTAGGCAAACAACATATGATTGTCTTCAGCGAGCTTGAATCTCGCCAAAAACTTCTCGTTCATAGTTTCCCAGCTTGTAATAATTCCTGGCTTCAGGTGACTGAACCAGTCTGCAGCATTCCCAACAAGAGTCTCCACAAAGAGACGCACTGCGATGTCTTCATGTGGCACATGCAAGATGGCACAGACCATTGTGAATGTAGCAAAATGTTCATCTGGGTGTTGACTTCCATCGCCATGAAATTGGGTAAAGTGTTTCCTTGACCCTTTAGGTAATTCATGATTTACCTGAAGAGCCAAAGGTCCAATACTATTACCCCAAGGTAATGAAGGCGGACGCCTCTTGCCAGCATTGTTGTTGTTACCATCCATTGCTTCTTATATGGATCATGCAATTGGATGCCAGAGGATCATTCCCGTGACATAAAAGCATCAGCTTTTCTTGAAGTTTGATGCCTCGTTGCCCGACGGTGGGCGCCAAAAAATTGTTGGCGTTTAAATTAGCACCTCTGGAGTGCTGATTGTAAACATTCAGCTATTTCAAATGTTTTGCAACACTTCTTCGTTATTTAAAGAGAAGTCCCTCTCTGCTAGGAGCAATGCGTAAGGAAGGGAAATGTAAACTAAAGTTCCTATCTTTTTATGCTTCAGCGGCAGGACACAAGGGTGCACAAACACAATGCACCGTAGCTAAGCTTTTTCTCTGGTTTCTGCAGATCTCAACTATGACTAATCTAGCTTTTATCTATCCAATACCTTCAAGGTAAACAGAGCATGAGGGTAAAGGAGCAGGAATGGGTTTGGTTGGATCACCTGAAATCGCCATCTCCTGAGAATATGACCGAGGCTCTGAACTCTTGGGTATACACCGGGATAAGGTTGGTACAAGCAAACACTCTATACGGTAAACTAGATCTGAGACCTGCCAAGGAGGAGGGACTCCTATCCGAGGTATGGGCTAGGAAATAGTTCACGAGAAACAACAATTTTACGATGCCTTGGCCAACGAGCTTGCTAAGGAGGAGGGACTCCTATCCAAAGTATAGCTTGGAAGTCAACACATTAACCAACAACAAACAATAACTTGCCAATAACAAATGTCCAAGGAGGAGGGACTCCTATCCGAGGAGGGAAATGAAACAACGAGCTATTAAACACAAGACATGGACACAACTCAAAAAAGATTGACCAAAATGCAAGCGCCTTCTGATATTCTCCTTCAAAGCTTCATCAATGAATTACAAAGGTTGGGAAAGCAAAGGCACGAAATCATGCACAATTACAATCGACCAACAAACTCTCATCCAAGAGTGAACAAGTATCCGCTTTCAAAGCTGTTGGCAACAATGGCGCAGCAATTTTTGCATAGCAAGTAAAAGTTAAACAAATAATGAGCCCAAGGCTCTTATTTATAGAACTCAAAGTGGGCAACCCCAAAATCTCCTTAAGTTAACAATGAGTTCTTGCCAATCAATTAGCAAGATTTATTCCTAAAAAGGGGAACAAGCGTTAACGGAAAACTACTTCAGTTAACTGAAAGTAAACAAAGAGTCAACTGGAAACTACTTCAGTTGACTGAAAGTAAACTAAAGGTGAACTTTAATGAAAGTATCCCTCCAAAAATAGACATCCACATTTAGTGGAGATCTAAGATCCACAAATCATGGAAGCCAATTAGACATCCTTAATCAGTGGGATCTGACAATGCATGATTTAAGGAATATGGAGTTAAACTTGGAAAGAAACATCAAGTTAACTCCAATTACATTTAATATCATCTTGAGTTGACTTGGAAAGAAGCATCAAGTCAAACTCAAGTCTCATAAATGCCAATTGGAAGGTAGGATGTCCTTCCTAGGTGTCTTTTCACACTTCACCATTTCTAGTCAAGAACTCCTCGATCCATGTGTTGACTTCTTCCGTTTCCGGATAGTCAATGCTTTGATGACACGACATCTCTTCTTGCGCAAGCTATTGCTCTTGGTAACTTTGGCGGCTTCGTGCTTGGAATGACCTCTTCGCGACTGGCAAGCCAAGGTGCTTACTGCCACGCGGGAGGTGGTAATATTGGTCTTTTTGCTGCAAGATCAGCCTTTCTTTCTTCTTCGTCCAGAGTAATTGCTGCAGGTCTCCACTGAGCGGGACATGTATTCTTTTCAAAGATAAAGATCCGTAGACTGCTGATGATGTCTGTTTGCTCTCCAACAATGTGTGTAAGATCTGGTTGGAGAGTTGCTGGTGCAAAGTCTAGTTGTTCAATTGGAGTCCAAGGATGCCAAATTGTCATTCTGTGAAGAAGAACTCGCCTGTTGACTGTAAACACGGACGTGTTCAGACAACTTCTGAAAAACCCCTGAAAATAGCGCCCTGCCGAGAAGTATTTTTCTGGAAAAAATCTGGCACATGGGTTTTGTTCGTGCTTCAATGCTGAACAAGCCCAGTTCCTTAGAGTTTTGATTCTGAAACTTTTTCGAAAAAACCCCCAAAATTAGGGGCAACAAGTATGCTGATTTTCGGAAATTTGATGAGATGGGTTTCTCTAGAAAATTATGCTGGATCTACCCAGTTGATCTGATCTGATGTAGCCTGCCACCTTTTTGAAATGTGCAAGAAAACCTAAGACAAGAAGAGAGGAAGTAGACAGAAGATGGATTGGAAGTTTTTATCTGACTCTTTGAGAAAATCCGTCTCTGAATCCAACCTCAGATTAGCAATCTTCTTCTGCTTCAGATCTGCAAGAAATATCGAAGAACGGATGAAAACCTTGGCCAGATCTGTAAATGGCGTCCTTGAGAGCTTATGGCTGTTCTTGATCATCAACCTGCAATGAAATAATGAAGTGGGATGTCTATACCTTGATTACATAGACTCAAGCCTTAGATCCACAAGTTTGGGGACCTAACTCACGATCAAAAGTGATTTTGGCTTGATCTAAAGTTCAAAAAGGTGATTTCCACTGATCGTGGAGTGTTTTAGCCAAGTTTTGCTCAAAATATCTTGACTTTAGTCAACAACTTGACCTTTGACTTCTTCAAGGCGTCCCTTTTGATTTTTGTTTTTTTTTTTATTATTTTCTCTCTTGAACAACCTCAGTTTGATCCTGAATCTGGCTTGATCTGTTGATCCTGAGATGATGCTGACACATTCACTGCTGAGCTAGATTTGACCTGAAGAGGAGTGCCTGGGAGGCATGATGGTAAAAAGCTGAGTTTAAGGCTTCAAAAGAAAGGGCGCCTTTTCCAAGAAAAGGCTCTTTTTCTTATGCCTTAGTGAATTTTTGATCTTCGTTCTTCAACCTTTTGAAATGACCTCTCGTTCTTTGATTTGGATTTCTCGTTGATCGGAGAGTCAGATGATTTAGCTTGATATCTCATCAGGTACCCAGCTCTGTTCTGCCAAAGATGACTAACTTCAGAAAACCTGGATCTCAATTTAGGGTTCCTTTATTCAAGGGTGCCCCTCCTTGAAAAGGGCGCTTTTTCCTTTTGGCCTGATTATTTCCATCTGAAAAATTTCCTACTTTGATCTGGATTAGCCGTCGAATGCTTTGTCAGATGTTGGTGCTTGCAGTTGTGTTTCCGAGATCTACTTGGGCTGAGAAGATTATCCTGGGAAGCCTTTTGTCATTTATCAGCATCTGAAGGTCCAAAAAAAAGGGAGCCTTTCTTTTGAAAAGGCTCTTTTTCTTTGATCTTCACGTTTGACAATCATTTTCTGATATTTCTTCAACTGCCTCTTTTCGCTCTGTCAGCAACTGTTTATGATCTACTCTTCAAATGGTTTGTCTTTTTGTTTTGTTGTCGCGCCAGCAAGCAAACGTCAAGAATGAATGTCTTGAAAGATCTTGGTGATTGCATTTGACCCTTAAAGATCATGGGCGCCCCTGCTTGAAAAAGGCTCTTTTTAGCATGTGAACTTGTTTCTCCTTCGTAATGTTTCCAGAGTTAGTCAAATTTTGACCTTTTTCAATTTCAGAAAAACTCCTCCATCGAAGATCACCATTTCTTCATGTCTCATGTTCATCGTGTATGGATGTTTGGGAAAATGACTAAGGCATTTGACTGCATAGCCTCCTCTTGGCAGCAAGGCGTGCATTCTCCAGACTTAGTCAATTTTCAACATTTTTCATTTTTTTGAAAATCCCCTTCATCAAACATTGACATCATTTTAGACCTTTTCTGCCATAGTTGCATCATTGAAGCTTGCGAAGGTTAGCTTTCAGCACCTGGTACTGGCCAATATGCCATTAATGGCTGTGGAGCTCAGCTTTGTTCCTGAAAAATAGAAATAGACCCACTAGAGTAAAACCTGTCTTTTGATGATTCTGACTTGACCAATGTGATCGTGAAGCCTTTTAATCCTATCAAAATCATTTTCAATCATTTCTGGGAAAGTCCTATTTTCGGGGGTTTCCCTGAAAATAGGGGCGTAAAACCCTAATTTTCAAATTTTCAAAATTTTGCACATGTGTTCCTTGACAGAAACCCACCAAGATTCTATGATTGGTTTGACCTAAAATAGACTTTACATGGAATTTTAACATGATTTAGCTCAATTTATACAAAATGCCAAAAAAATTATTTTGGGTAAAACAGTACACAATTGTACAAAGACAATTAGAGAACTATCATTGACTATCTCAGTACACAGTAGGAAGGCCTAGCCATATCTGTTGTTACTATTAGAGCGTGCTTAACCTTATGGAGGCAATAGAACACATCCTTAGTGCATAGAGGCTGCAAAGAGGTAGTACAGAAAATAACCAGCAGTTTCACTACAATCTTTAGTCTCTAAAAACTTCAATTTTAGTAAGCTGTCAGCCCTGTGGAACCATGAAGTGCACAGCCTAGAGGCCAGCATGAGGGGGCCATGGGATGAGATTGGGACAATGGAAATGTCCCAGCTCAATCTCACAATGGGAAGTGCCATTGCAATATCAATCAAAACGTTGGGTGAAGCAAAGGGTTCTTTCCCAGGTCAACCGTCATATATGGTTGCTAACTATTTTAAACTCTATCATGTTTTGTAACATTAAGGTGAAAAAACAAGTGTGAATAGTTTTTCTTGCTTAAATCATGTCTAATACTCTAAATAATTCTTTATGGTAATGTTTCATGGGCACTTGTGTAGCAGTGCTTTGTAATCATCCTCAAAAAACAGTCATGCTTGTTTGCAGAATTTTGTAACCTATAATTTCAATGAATATAAATATTTTTTATCTTTATCAAAATAAAAAAAGGGAGCATATGGCTTTCACAGTTTATCTTGTCACTTGCAATTTTCTTGGAAATTTATATCAGAGCTTCACTGGATGATTAACCATATTCTTTAGTTGTTTGTTGTAGAAAGAGTAGATGAATTACATAGATAAGGTCCACAATCATGTATTGGTTTTAGGGGTATTTCAAAACAAACATAAGAGGCCATTTAATGAATGACTAGTTTTAGCCTGGAGGGAATATGCATTAAGAGAAGAAAGGTGAACATGAGTCATATTCTATTCAATGCCTTTTTATAGCCACAGAAAAGTGAATAACTACTTGTTTTGAAGGATGGTAGAATAGGCCGTCTACTATGGTACATGCAGCCATAATAAGGGGCCTATCTCAGGATATGCAATTTGTAGGTTTTGCTGATGTGTTGGTTACAAAGGTTCCGTTGTAAGTGAAGTATCTTCTCAACAAGAGAGGACGATATCTTATTGTTGAAGTTCATCTGGGGTAATCAATCAATCTGTTTTCAATATCAAACTCATAATATTTGCTATCATCTTCTATGATTCTCTTCCATGTGAGGTTCGCATTATTTTGTTGATTTCTTAAAACACCTCTACTTGCAAACTAGAATGGATGGATAAAGTTGGTCAGGCTCCACAGTACTGTGTAGGAGGATTGGTATGCTAAAAAATTTATTTGATGTAAATATGTATCTTTTGTATGCGGGATCAAGGGACTGTCTCAAAGCTCAAAATTTCCTAGTCCTCTTCTTTCACTCTAGAATAATGAAAAACACATTTTCTTGCGATGATGAAAGATCTCCTATTGTTTGATCTGTAAGGAATCTGTACATTCTAACCCACTTTTCTACTTTAATACACATTGACTTTTATCAAAGAACTATCAATTCTTTATGTAAGAAATTTTTGAAGCATTTCCAAGTTTGCTTTTGTCATTTTTGTCTATAATCCTAGCTAACGTTATCTATTGCTTAGATAAGGTTGAACTTAAACATTTTGAAGTTATTTGTACACAACCCTTCTCTGTGCATGTGTTATATTTCAAGGTTTTCTAAATGTAAAATCCATCATCTCACTGATGAACATGTGAATGCTTATATTAAATTTGTCACTGATAATGTGTAAAATATTTTGAGCTTTTTTTGTAGACTTGTTTAGTACTTCAGTCTAGGGTACGTTCATAGTGAGTTCTTTTTTTACCTTCATGCTTTCTATTATTTAACAGGATGGGAAGCAGTGGGAGTGGTAACTGCAGTAGGACCAGGACTGATAGGAAGACAGGTGGGCGATTTAGTTGGCTATGCAGGGAATCCTATGGGCTCATACTCTGAAGAACAGATTCTTTCTGCAAGTGTCGTTGTACCAGTGCCATCTAACATTGAACCTATCATGGGTGCTGCAATTTTGATGAAGGGTATGACTGCTCGGTATCTTGTTTGGCGTTGTTTTAAGGTATATGCTCTAATTACCAACTGCAATTTTATTTTCAATTCACTTCATACCATTTATAAGATCAAAAGGAAAGGTAACTGTGTGCATCAATTTTACATTATTTTTGTACATTTGAATAGCCATTAATTGAATGTCAATTATGGAACATGATGAGTCTAGGTGGAGCCTGGGCATACAATTCTCGTTCATGCTACTGCTGGAGGGGTAGGATCCTTGTTATGTCAATGGGCTAATGCCCTTGGTGCAACTGTCATTGGCACTGTATCTACCAAAGAGAAGGCTGCACAGGCAATTGAAAATGGATGCCATCATGCCATCATCTACACCCAGGAAACTTTTTTAGATCGTGTCAAAAAAATTACAAAGGGACAGGGTGTGTCGGTTGTTTACGATTCAGTGGTCAAGGACACATTCTGGGTATACAGATGTTGCAATTTGTTTTTGTTCTGAGAAGTATCATATTTGACACTGTTGATGTCTATATGTCAGGGATCTTTAGAGTGCTTGGCTTCCAGAGGTTACATGGTGAGCTTTGGCATGTCATCAGGTGTGATCGATCCTGTTCCTTTATCAGCCCTTGCCCCAAAATCCTTGTTTTTGACTCAGCCTTCCATAATGCATTACACTGCAACTCGGGAAGAGCTCCTGGAAACAGCAGGAGAATTATTTTCCAATGTTGCCGCCGGTATTCTAAAAGTTCGTGTGACTAAGACATACCCACTGTCAGAAGCTGCAAAGGCTCATGCTGATCTCGAGGCTAGGAAGACAAGCGGTTCAATAATTTTGATTCCTGACAATAGCTGATGTGCAAAATTATATGCAACTGCATATCACTCTATGTGGGGGTGTATTTGTTAACTAAACATTCTTTTTGTATAGTAAATAAGCTCAAAAGTCCAAAGTTTGGAAACTTGGACTCGTCGTAGACTTGGCAGCCCAAAATAGGACTTGGATTTAGGACTTGGCACGGATTCGGCAAAAAATTCGACTAGGACTCGACAAAGAAGAAAACCGTAGTTTTACGAAAAAACAAAAATAAAGTAATGCAGTTAGAGAACATAAGAGCCTAATTTGATTATCAATTTCTCATAATTCAAATATTACACATGTTATATGATCTTCAAACACTCAATATTTGAAATTTTATCATTCATACTCAGTTTCAAACTTTCAAATGAAAAAAACAAACAAAAAACAAGTTTTAAACATTCGTACTCATTGTTTCCAGGCGATGTCAAGAGTCATAAGTTGGGACTTGGGAGTTCGACTCTAGGAATCACGCGAGTCACTCACGAGGACTCAGGAGTCCTAGCTTGGACTCTCCAGGACTCGGCTCGGGAGTCCTTGGCAAGTTGACTCGGTGAGTCCTAGGACTCGTGAGTCCCAAGAGTCTTTTCTAGGACTCACAGAGTCCTCAAACTATGATCAAAACAAGTTTGCTAGTTTTAACTCTTGGTACTTTAGACCCTGAATCATTGGTTCATGCTAGAAATTTGTCTCAGCATGGTTGAATTATAACTGCAAGTTTACTGATCTATGTTGTGTATGCTTATGTTCACTAGTTAAAGCCATTTAGTTGAAGAAACCACTTAGCAATTAGTTTGCATTGTGTTGTGTGACTTTTCTCTCATAAAGTTACTTAGTGACATTGTGGGACAAACTTGTCAAACTTCATAGTTGACAGGAAATCTTAGTCATAAGCAATTTCCAAATTGTTCAAGGATTTGTTGATCTTTATAGACTAGTTTTCATAATTCAGGTCCGCACTCCTGAGTGTGAAGCTCCTCCCTAGATTTGCCTTGAGGTTGTGCATCAAAAACTTTAATATTCTCAAAAGAGGGCTTGTGATTCTTCCTTGCTTGGATGAGCATTCTCAAGTACTTGTGTTGATAGGCAATAGTTTGGTTGGATTATTATCCTTGTGAATTCTAGAAGACTCTTTGGCTTACTGTTGGCTCTGATCCACACAAGGTTTGTTTGGAAGCTCTTCAACAAAAATCTCTTAAAGGATTTATCAATAAGGACAATATCAAATTCCTTCCCAAGGCATTTGGCCCAGTAATTATTAATAATTGGAGGTCTATCATTTTCTTTAATGTATCATACTAAATTATTGTCAAGGTTCTTGCCTTGAGGATAAAAGACATACTCCTTTCCATTATTCAACAATGGCAGACAAGTTTCATTTGAGGGGGATATATTTTGAATAAAATTATTGACGTTTGGAAGGCATTCAATGGGCCGACCTCTCCAAACAACATGTGCTGCTCATCAAAATAAATTTTAGAAAAATTAAGATAAGAGTGACTTTGGGTTTTGGTCCCCATATTCATTAGGGTTGTGGGAACTCCCTCTAGTGATGCTTCTTGTTGCACTATTATTGATGCTGCTTCCTATTTATTGGTGTGAGATCTAGGGGGTTTGATATATTTAGATGTGTTAGGAAAATATGCCCTCTTGGCCCCTTTCTTTGTGTTTGCCATAGTAGTTAATATATATTTCTTGGCCCATTAAATTTTGTGAGGGATTTTAAAAGTTCGCTCCCTTAAAACTAACAAACAATTTATAAATGGAGATTTTCCTGGTGGCTCCTTTTCTTGTAGAAGAAGAGATAATTGTGAGGGAAGCCCTTCAATGTTAGGATATTTTTTGTTTAGCTTTAAGGGCCATGATTCTATGGTACAAGATTCACTACTTTAGACAATCACTTTACTCATCTTGCTTGGATTCAATATTACAAATGGTTAGGGGCTGACCAACTATTTATGTTCAAATTTTAGGACATCCTTTATGCTTTGGATGCAACTTTTGTTGCCTTTGGTCTTATTTCATGCAAAGGATGGATAAAAAAATCTAATTGAGCCTTAAATCCACATCCCTTGTTGGAAAATTCCTATTTGCTTTTCTTTTTCTTTGGAGGTAACTTCTTTTGCTTTGTGGTCTTATTTTATCTCAAGGGTGGATAAAAAAAAGTCTAATTGGAACTCTAAATGCATGTTCCTTGCTTTATTACAGTTTTTCTCTAAGTACAAGAATACTAAATGCACAAAGTTTGAGAGAATTGTATGTGTTGGAACTATAAACGCATGTTCCTTGCTTTATTCCAATTTTTCTCTAAGTATAAGAATACCAAATGCACAAAGTTTGAGAGAGTTGTATGACACACTTTAATGAGTACATGCTTGTAGTAATTATTGTATGGAGATTCTAGATTCTTGTTGTAACTTACATTGTAAACAATTTTTTAGACAATTGATGTGGTGTTGTTTCATCATTAACACAAGCAATGAATGCCTGTGTACAAAGTGTAGTTTAACATTATATGATATCTAACTTCAATTTTGTCTCGAAATTTGTACTAGAAGAATTATAGTCAAGGCTTAAACCAAAGGTAACACATATTGGTGTTGTTGGTTCGATTGCATA